>CATKHJ010101856.1:0-22453 GCA_949750685.1 Vernicia montana | reverse complement strand
AATGTAACAACCCTCAATAACAGCTTTAATGGTCAATAACAACAGTAAAAGCCATCACAGCAGTGATCTTTTAAAAGGGAGTTTTACATTATGTCTTGTAACATACAGCAGCTTGAAAAACTGTTATGCAATGGCTGTTGTATGTTTTTGAAAACAATGAGCAGCTATCTTTTATCTATTAATGATGAGGGAAATTTTAGTAATAAGTGATAATTTGAAAATAAGCAGAAAAGTGATACCACGATCACATCCACCCACAGGGAAGCAGACATGTTATTGCTTGCTAATCCAAGAGAAACCATATTAGTCCAAACAGACCAATATGAAACAAGCAATTCTGAAACTATTTCAGTCTCAGAAATATGTAAAAATGAACATAAGATAGAATTGAGGAATATCCCCCTAAACCATGAAGAAACATATGAAGATTAACAAACTGTAAGATGACTAGTTAAAACATAAATAGATAGAGAAAATGCCCATGAACAAGAACCAAAGTATTAGTAAATACTAACAGTCCATTTGGAATAACTGAATTAGAAATGTAGAATTCATTTTACAAATGAATTATCATATTTGAAATGACAAAATTAAAATATGAAATTCAATTGAATCCTATGCTTCCATGTTTTGAACAAATATAAATTTGAGTTATTTTTATTTTTTAAATACCCTCATTGTGATAATGTTATTGGAAAAAGTAACAAAACTATAAAAAAAAAAGTAACAGAACTAAAAACATAGACATACCCCATATTTATAATTAACATTTAATTTTCAAAATATAATAGAAAAATTAGTTGGAAAGAGAAACAAGTAAAAAGAAAGTTAAAAAGAGAAAAATATGAGAAACAGAATGAAAGTGAGAGGAGATGAGAGAGAGAGAGAGAGAGAGAGATAAGAGAAGAGAAAGAGGAGTGAGAGAAAAGAGAGAGGGGAGAGAGAGAGAAGGAAAAAAGGGTATTTTCGCCCCTAACATTTATTTTATTAGTTTCATGGAATTCATTTGGAAATCTCACCTATTTTGATAGAATTTGGTTTAGTTAGGTTCAATTCAACATAATTGAATTCATAGAATTGAAATAAACACTCTTTTTTTTCCAAACAAAAAAATATGGAATTTGAAATGAATTCCACAAAATTTTGTGATATTAATTTGTTCCAAATGGGCTGTAAGGTTATTTCAAAGATGCACCATGAAAATTTTATGGAATTCCCATAGGACTAATAAAATGAGACAAAAAAATCTCAACTTGGTTTCACTCCGAATTGATCAACCTTGGTACAAGAATGGCATGTCCCCTCACTAGATCAGTTGATGTTGTATATATGTAAGGAAATTTGCTTCAAAAGCATTCATTTGGCTACTTGTTGATGAGAAAACAGTTTAATATTTTAACCCAGATTACTGCACCATATTTTAGACGGTCCCAAATTAAAATTTCACCGATATGCCTGACCTGACGAGGATAATAAATCTCCTGGAACCACAAACTGTGAATCTAACTAACTTTATCAGACCTAAGCAGCAATTTGACCTTCAACAAAATCTCAATTTATTTCAGTGTTTAAAGGTAATACAAGTACTTCACTTAACTGAACATCCATAAAGCAGCTAGCAGTTTCGTCTCACTTTATCCTCTTTTCATTCAAAACAATAAAAATCGAAAGCGAGACATATGCACCTCAATAATATAGAAACATAACACAATCTAAAATATTGTCAAAAGGCAGCATGTTAGTCACTGATATACACAAAATTCATGCCAACTTATAAAGTGAATTTTATTATGTTACCAAAACCACATAGTGCATGATATTTCCATGGATGTTGTATTTCAAGAAAGGGACCAAACAACAGTAAATGCAATATCTGAAGTGATAGAACATTTGATCAGACAGGGACACCATGCTACCACAGCAGAAGAGTGGCTTTTAAGCAGCGGATGAATTGAAAAATTAAAGTGGAAACAACATTTGTGACTCCTATTTTAATAAGAAATATAAAATGACCTTTTTAACTAGACATTGAATTCTTGGGACAAAGATGAACTGATTACCTGTCAATCAGCCAAAGAACTCCATCTCTTACACCAACCACTACAAGAGGTCCAACAGGTCGTTTCTGCTCTGCTGGAAAACGAGTAACTGCCACAGACACCCCTCCACCACCAACTGCTATCTCATTAACCCGCTTATCTTCTATCTCCTTTGGCATTGCCCAATCAATTTCATCAACTTTTGTCTGCTTTGGCAATGTTAAGAAAGGTGGCACAGAAGGAACATGCTGAAATGACGCTAAACGAACCACCTGAAAAAAAAATGCATTGGTTCATTGATGGGAGAAGGATATAAATTCTTCCAGTCACATAATCATCATGGTTCAAAGATCAACAATCTCTGGAGGTGGAACTACAAAAGATATTCTAAGTCCAAAGGAATTGTAAAAATAAATAAATAAAAGAAATTACACTACATTATTTTGCTATCAGAAATGCAAAATTCAACTAAACTCAGTTAAACCATTATCCCAACTAAACTAATTCAGTCAGCTTTGTGATGCATGAAGTAATATGACAAAATTGACAGATCGTTATGCATTTCCTAATTTCATTTTTGTCTTTGCCAAAAGAGTTTAAGTTTATTGAAACTTTACAAAATTAAACAGTGAAATTGCATAAATTCACTACATTTGTTATTTAGTTCAAATCATTAAATTGAACCAGATCAAACTAAATTAGAGAGTTTAGTTTGGTTTAAAATTTAGAACAGTACAGTCTATTTTACTTGATATAAAATAGTATAATAATATTATGGAAATATATTGGACATGTTTACTTCTTTTATGGTGTTTTAGTTCCTAAATATATGTATTAATATTTTAATTTGTACAGTAGGTGTGTTTCAGACATGCTTATATTTTATATAGTTGAATATTTTACTTTGTTAAATGATTACAGAACATTTCAGTTAAGTTTGGTTTAATTACTTTAGTTAAACAATTCAATTCTGTTTGGAAAATTTAAAAGAAGCTCAAAACTTATGATTGCAATACTTCACCCTCTCCTTCCCTCCAGTAAATTGTTAACCAGCTAATGCAATCTGGTATATATTAGGTGTTTTCTACTTTGGAAAAAATCATCATACCAGAACATCAAACCAGCCAAATCTAGGACAACAAATCTTTTCTTTTCTAACAAATAAAAACTGATGTGCAAAACCAAAACACAGGGTTCGAAATATGTTAGTAAGCTAAACAGATCATTAAAGGACAACTGCATGTAGTCAAGTGCCTGCCTTATTGTGCAAATAGCTAGGAAATTCAAACCCTAGATTCCCTCTCCCCCTTCCCATGAACCAAAACAACACTTGCTCTCAGTATGAACAAGAACAAGGTAAACTATGAATACTCAACCTGTAGCATAGGTGGCCTTAATTTTACTCTTTCTTGCGCAGTAGTTTGGGGACCTTCTACTGTGATTAGGGCTAAATCTCCATGCTCAGTGACTGCTCTTGCCTGCACCTCTTTCATTTTCATCTCTTCTTTCATCTTTCTTGTTTCTATGTCAATTGCTGAAACTCCAGCATCCACAAAAACACATCTGAAAAAATGATGAATGTTAGATATTCGTTATACATTTCTTCTTCTCCATCATCTTCCTTTTCTATTTCCCTCATTAATGGTAAACAACTGAAGCATTGTTGCAGTAGAAACTCTTACTACATTTCTCTGTCTACAGAAGTAAAAGTAAACAGCACATCCATCGACATAATTTTCCCAAGAATTGATTAAATATACAAAACTCAATCTACACAATTGTTTACTTCAAACAATCTTATTTACTTTGTAAGTACAAAAATTCCCATGTATACAGCATAATAATCATGAAATCAGCCGTGTCATGCTTCATTGGCATTGCTGCAATGTAAAATGAAGTTGCCTGACAATGTCATGCGCATTATATTGTCCTCTTCACATTTAAAAAAGCTCTACTCCGTGAAAAACAGATATCCTATTTGAATTCCCAACCAAGGTCAAATTAATATAAGTAATGACTGAGCTCCCTCAAAGAACTATTAATTCATGTTTAAATTCCTATAGTATGAGAAAAACAACAAAATTAGATACTAAAAAAACCAGAAATACACCTGAAAAAAAAAAATGAATCATTAATCAAGATCAAGATCTTACTCAATGGTAGTAGGTGTAGCCACAAAAAGCTGTCTCCGGTGCCAAACAGCTCCAGTAGCATAGGGAATTGCAACATCTCCCAGGTATCGATATTGAGGGCGCAAAGAAGATATGACAATATAATGCTGATAGGCAAAAGCACAATACTCAACTGTTTGATCCCATGCAGTCCATTCTGGCTGAGGAAGTAGACCACCCACAGGTTCAAAAGTTTCCCAACTGCAAATTATCACTTTAACCAAGCATTAAAAAGGATCAAAAGGCCTTAGATCTTATTTACCCTCAGGTAAAAACCAAAATCCATTATCATATGCAAAGACAAAAATTTAACCTCATAGCAGAAGGCACTTTTTGGTGTTAAACACAACTAATTTGATGAAAGTTAGCAGCCTGAGGTGCCAACACATTTGCAATGAATCAACATGAGAATAACTTAACTTGTACCTATTCGGAAAGGTAATATTGTTAAAGCCCTTATTAGAAACCCAAGCGAGAATCTGAAGGGAGGGATGACTAGCAGCAAAGTTGTTACTTGTTAGGTTTAGAGGGAAATAAAGAGAGAAATGATACCAGTTAAAATTCAACAGCGATCCTAATACTTTTTAGGGAAAATTCAGTTAAGTTCTGATACCCCTTTTTTCTTTATCCCCCCTTCACACAAGTCCTGACAACCTAACTTTCATGACATATTGACATTTGCAAGTTATGGAGGAGTTGTTAGGAAGGACGAGTTTGAAGGGGGGGCCTCAAAAATATTTTTTTTTATTTCTATATATATATTAGACTACAAATAATTAAAATTGCCCCTCCAAAATAATAAAAAGACCATTAAAGCATTAAAAAAAAATTATACTATAACTAATTATAGTGTTTTAGGTTTTTTATTTTTGTTTCAATAGATTAAAATAAAAGTGTACTAAAACTATTCATTGCATTTGAATTTTAAAGTAAAAAAAAAAAAATTTAATAATGAGTTTTGACACAATATTATTGAATTTTTTTCATAGCTGCGAAGTTTAAACCACAAGTGAAACTTAATTAATAAAAATAAAAAAATAATATACTTGAAGTAAAATTTAAAAAATTAAATGTATTTTATAAAAAATGTCTGGCCCTCCCAACAAAATGGTTTTAGATTCGTCCCTGGTTGTTAGATCAATGACATATAATGAAAATGGTCCTTGTCTTCTAATTCTAAGTCTAATAGGGCAAGGAAAATTTTCCTTTGCTCAATCATGTTACCATATCCTTTTTTTTTTTTTCATGTATATTTTTCTTGATATTGAAACCAAAGGTAACAAAAGATTTACGGTACTGTTACTACTGCAGTTCTATTATATTTCAGCAGGCTCTAGGAACAATAGTGAACAAACATTATAAAGAGAAATAATCCAAAATTAAAGTTTCATCTAATGTTGCCAATGCAAGCATTGGAAACTATTATCTTGGTCTTTCACCTCATATTTTCCAAAAATTATAGTGGGGAGAATTACTGAGGCAGTTCTGTTATAGTGTTGGGCTATATTGATGTCCATAGAAACAGTATTATGATTATGCAAGCATTCAGTAAATCTAGGAAGAATTCTGCAAACTGTTTAAACTGTTGACCAATATTGATGTCTCAATGTCTAGAAATTAAATAATGATGGTAAAGCTAAACAAAAATATCCGTGAGTCTCACCTATAAAGCTGAAAGTTTTGAGGGGCTGCCTCAGAAGGAGATCTCTGAGAAGAAAATCCATCTTCAAAAGTACTAAACGAAGAAACGCCACTACTCCCAAATCCTGACAAAGGCATAGATTGAACAGTAGAAATAGCTGTTGCTGCAACAGGACTAACCCTCCGAGAAGTTCTATAGGCCACACCTAGTAATGCACCTCCATGCAAGCCAATGACCTAGAAGAGATCATATTCAGTTAGAGGACCCTTACTTTACTCCATGCAAAAACAATAATGAACACATCTTTGCCTAAAAATAAAATAACAATGGAGCATGTAGAAAGCCATGATACTCACAATGCAAAGTACATATGAATTTAAACCTCAAAAAGAAAAAGTATGTATGAATTTCCCACTGTTAATAGCAAGTAATTTTAGAACTTCCTATTATAATGGAACAATCAGAGTGAAATTTGTACAACATAAAGAGGCATAGAACTGTAGTTTCACTATGTTTAGTTTTTAAATTTACTTATGGTATATTTCAAAAATAAATAAATAAATAAAAGAAAAAGTTATATAATCATCATCTAGCAATGAGTTTACTTCGGCAATTATTCAATAAACCAAAAAGGGACGAAAGAAACAATATAAGAGAGAAAAAAATATTATCTATTTCCCCTCGAATAACTCAATTACATTTGTGCTTAATTTTTAGAATTACAGAGAAAAACCAGGAAAATTCTTCATGTGATGCAGATCAGCAGAAACGGATACTACCAGCATAAGATAAATGAGCTTGAAATTCTAATGCACATAATTGCAAGAACAATTTCACAAAGAATAAAATTAGATTCAATGGAACTCAAGAACTCAAGTACCGGTTCAGAACGACTTCCTATGGACCTCATCAGTATATTTGATGTACCATCATCAAGCAAGATACGAACTTGCACACTGGCAGCAGAAGCAGCACTAGCAGCAGCAGCTGCCGCTTGGGCTGCAGCTGCAGCTGCTTCTTTTGCTTTCCTTGATGAAACCCCCTTGGGAATTACAGGAATTCTAGGGGCTAATGCAGATTCCAATATAGCAAATCTATCACGACATGTATCCCAAGCCAGAAGCCTTGCACTGCCTGAATCTACAATGGACCAATCACTGACCTTGTATATAGAGAAGTAAGGAATATCAGGCCATACAATTGCGAGGAATCTGCAAGCAAATTGTGTGGTTAGAAAGAAACTCCACTGCTAAAACAATATCCACCTCCAAAAAAGGAATGCCTAAACCACTCTGGAAAAATAAAAATGAAACGGGCACAACCCATGAAAATCTCAATGTGAGAAAAATAGCACATGCAAAAAGGCAATATAAGTAGTTCCACTTCTACAGCAGCCTGCTATTTCAGTAAAAGAAGGAAACTTATGCACTTCGATTCTAGCAAACAAAGAGGAAAGAATATATAAATCAACACAATGTCATCCATTTCTAGATAATTAACAACAATAACTAGCTGAAGAATCTCAATGACATAATAAACATCATTCAGAACAACAAATGGCTTCATTTTCATACCTGCCTGCTATTTGAATAAAAAGTGAGTTTATGAACTTCATATTTCATAATGACAAAAGAAGAATCAATAAACAAATTAATACAACTGTATTTCCATGTAAAAAAAACATCGACAGTTTCAAAAAAAGAACACCTAAACCACTCTGGAAAAATAAAAATGAAATGAGCACAACCCATGAAATCTCAATGTGAGAAAAATAACACATGCAAAAAGGCAATATAAGTAGTTCCACTTCTACAGCGGCCTTCTATTTCAGTAAAAGAAGGAAACTTATGCACTTCGATTCTAGCCAACAAAGAGGAACGAATATATAAATCAACACAATGTCATCCATTTTTAGAAAATCAACAACAATAACTAGCTGAAGAATCTCAATGACATAATAAACATCATTTAGAACAACAAACGGCTTCACTTTCATACCTGCCTGCTATTTGAGTAAAAAGTGACAGTTTATAAACTTCATATTTCATAATGACAAAAGAAGAATCAATAAACAAATTAATACAACTGTATTTCCATGTAACAAAAAATCGACAGTTTTAAATAAATGTTAGGAAACTTACTTCCCTGAACTGCTAATGGAAAGAACTGAATACGAATCATGTGGAACAGGTGTACTAATATGCTTCTTAATCTGCTTGACATGTAATGGTTCGACTGAGTCTCCCTTATACTTTCCTGTTTCAGATAAGGAGCCATTGCTTCCAAGAGAGGGATTTGCTGTGTTGGACAATTGAAAGTTTAGTAGCTTCAACTCCCTTTCAACTACATAGACAGCAGAATGCTCCCTATTTCCCAGTGGTGTTGGTAGGGGAGCTACAGCCGGAAGAGATTTGGAATCAAACTCACTAACAATAACACCAATATTGGTTCCAGTAGCAACAAGGTGAGGCTGTAAAGGATGTGCAACCATACAATAAACCTGTATTGACAACCCATGAATGTTAAAAATAAAAATTTCCTTTTGACCTGAGGTGTCATTTATATATCAACAAAGCAAAGAAAAAAATTACTTGTAAAATTAAAGGAACATGACAAATGTTAGAAGCCAAATTTCATAGAAGGCTTGTACATGCTCCCAAGGCTCATTCTATACAGGTTTAACATCAGATGTGAGAGTGACAACACTGGTTAAAAACAAGAACTAAAGCGTTTACAGGAAAAACTATATAGGGCATCTTAATGAGTGCTGAATTTATAGTAGGTCAAAGGAAAACCCTCAAAGAATGAAGGGATGAAGTGAATAAAGAAAAAGAATTAAATCCAAGATAAAGCTACTTCTAGGACAACTTTCAACATCACTCTTATCTCTCCAACCGCTAATCATAATAACTGGGAGGCATTGTTGTTCTGGTACTAAGAGATAGTAAAACCAAAATTAAATAACTAATTAAGCTATACAAACAAAAGAACAAAGATCAATTACATACCCTAAGTTTCTTGTTTGGTGCAAGAATTTGAGGAGGGATGAGCGAAGAAAGCTCACACAATGGCCTTGTAAGGGCCGAATAGGTGGGGTGTTCAATAGCCCTGCAAAACGTTAAACTAAGTTACCATTTGGCATCTTCCACATAGATCCCATCATCTGTATACCTGAAGGCCAGAACCCAGACCTAGAAAGAAATATAGAAATTTTCAACTAATAAGAGAAAAATTTATACCATATATGTGAATCCTTGACACAAGTTAATATATCAAGGTTTGGAGCTCGAGGGTGGCACCAGGATGCCACACTGTGGCAAGCCAGTTTTGAAACAGGCTTAATTCGCCGCAACTCCTGTGCACATGGACACATGCAAACACACATTTATAAACATTTTTTTTTTAAAAGAAGCAAACAAGGACAGCCTTGAACATGAACCAAGTTTTTTTGCACAAAGTACAACACCTTGAATGAAATTGTATCCCATATAGCTAATGTTTTGTCAGCACCAATTGTAATAAGTTGCGGAGCACCTCCTATCACTCTGGAAAGCTCAACAGCCACAACCCCACCATCGTGTGCCTACAAGTATGGTAGATAAAGGTATAAAGAGTACACCTCAATTTTAAACAATCAAATAAGTAGAAAGCTTATTAAATCTACAGATTGGAAAAATATTGAAAATGTGCATACAGATAAGTCCTATGCACAAAAAGACTTGGCAAAGAAATTTGCAGATAAAAATATATAGCAATGCACTCTTAAATGCCAAGAGAAAATTCAAAAGAAAACCCATTTTTAACATGTTTCTACTTTTTTACTTTGTTGCACAAAAAAACAAGATAATGAAACGGGCAATTAAAAAGCTCTTATCTTGGAAATATTGTCTTTTGTGATCACTGTAATATGAATGTATTCACAATTCACACAGCTTCAAGATAAATATTTATAAATAACAACATCAAGGAATGGATTACTTCATTAGTCATTAGATATTGAAAGAGGAGTATGAGGAAAAGCAAAATTAGTCTATGAGGAAAAGCAAAATTAGTCCACCTTTAAACTTAGCTTGGGTACAAGTTCTCGTGAATCTTGACTATGGTCTGCACTCCAAAGTACAAGTAAACCATCACTACCACCCGAGACAAGAAGTGCCTGAAATCAAATTTAAGCATAAAAGTACAAAAAGGAGTTAGTTAATGGCATGAAGTCACATAAGTATGGACATGCAGGTGCACACCCAACCATCGTGCACATTTCCATAAAATGTACAGAATTAAGACAAAAAAGCATGGCATGCACACTAGTACTACAATCACAGAAACAATGGAAAACAAATTAGGTACAACACGCATCAGAAAATTCACCATTGAGGGGCAAACTTCGAATGAAGCAAGCTGTAGAAAAATGATTATGTGAAAGCTAAAGGAGAGAGAGATGAAATAATACTTCACAAAATAAACTGGGTAGAAATTTTTCAACAACTATAACTTGGATTGACAAACTCTGTAAATAGCTTGGCGATGCTTTCGACTTTATTGCACAAATGTTAGAAAATTGTACTGGAATCCTAAGTATGATGCCTATGAAACACCTAATGTAATCTAATACAAAAAGGAATTCTTTCTGTTATGCCTAGGATCAGTCTCTCTATTCCTCCATTTTTATTTCTCTCACCCTCTGCTACAATATCGATATGACCAATCCTAAATTCATCCACATCAAACCCCCAAGTCATTGTCATCTACTCATCTCCAAACCAATTAGCATCCAAATATCCTCAATATCTATGCTACATATGCTCAGTGTCAAATGTCCATAACAGATGTCCCAAAAATCCAATTGACCTAAATTAGGACACTAGCACTCAAATCCGAAGTTGGATTAATTACAGGATCCTTCTGCTCCTAATGGTTTGCAGATATAATATATTTTGACAAAAAGTTAAGGATAAATTACTATTAGCTCCCTACGATTTAGGAATAACTATATTTCAGGACAAACTTTTTTCAAAATTGCATTCCCTAAAAGTATTTGATATAATTACAACAATTTGGTTCAAATTCATAATCATTTATTATTAGGCATATCAAAATTTTATGAAATGGCTAAAATGCCTGTAACCTTGTGACAATATTGAAAAACAAGGATTAATTTATTTATGTATAAAATATTGCACTATTTTTTGAACATAAATCTATATCGATCTCTAGTTCAGCTAACGTTTTAATTCTTTTAATTTCTTTATTAAATTGATCTTATTATTATTTATTTTTATAATATGAAAGCTTTAAATATTGATTTAGACCGAAAATTTTGCATAAACCTTGGATCTAATATTCACCATAAGGTTTTTAATCCTTTTTGTTCTAAAATTCATAATCAGCTAACAAGTATTCAAGTAGTATTAAATTGATCCTTTATGCCATTTTTTTTTTCATATTAAACAGAATATGACTTTTAATTTGAAAAAGTAAAAAAAATATTATAATAAATGAATATGCATACACTTGTATGTATGAACTCACAACTCAATAATGATAATTATTTTCACAATTTGTAATTATAGATAAACCTCAAGGACTTAGATTTTATCCAAAATTAAAAGAATATGTTGTTAGACAACATGTTGTAATTTTAAATTTTTCATCAAAGTTAGAGCCCATGTGATAAGCCAAATGACACTAATAACTTCTCTGTCTCTCTTTCTTTCTCCCTATATATCTGTGGACTGTGATGACACAATAAATCTACTTTCTATCTATAAATCTCTATAACTTGAATCCTCTTTCTTTTCTCCCTCTTTCAGTCCTACACAATCTCACTTGACACAAGAACTCCCTCTTTCTCTCTCTCTCTCTCTCTCTCTCTCTCTCTCTCTGTGGCACACACAAAAACAGACTTTTTATCATCAACTTCTCTCTATCTTGTCTGAGTTTTGTTTGCTACACCTGACATAATTCATTCCCATGCCTATGTAGCAACACGTCCACCATAGAGCAAAGTGCTGAGTCCATGAAATAAAGCTTGAAATAGTTAAGGAGTACAGTCCACTTCACAAAACAGCAGGTCAGCAACTAAATGACCTCTCAAAACATAGACCCCACTACTTGATTCCTATCCAAAGTCATATCCTATCTAGTGATCATTAAAATCATGCCGCTTCAAAAACCAAAACCTAGATACATATTATCATCTTACCTTCAGCAGCCTTCTCACAATCTTGAGAAATTCTCTTTCCGTGCTATACTACTGAACTGATCCCCATTTATATCTCTCTATAAACGGAAGCAAAAGTTAATATCACAAACTTGAATTGTCATTGTGGTTAAAAGAAAGATTGTGACTGTAAAAGAGCCATGATCTTGAGGCAATACGAAGGAAATTATGTTTCTAAACCTTCCAAATAAAACATTTATTGTTGACATGCATAAATCACTCTCTCATCTAAAATTGCATTAATTATTTATCTTCTGTTTCACACATTTCCATTTGAATAACCTACAAAAGGAGGAGTATAGACTTCAATGACCTAAAAAACGAGAAGAAGAAACAATCAAATCAAGAACAACTGCACATAAGTGCAATCCTGTGCACTAAGGTTGCATGCTCATATTCATTTATCATAGGGAAAAATAACTTGGGGAAAGTACATAAAACTATCCTATGGTTTCACACTTTTATTAAATGGGGGCTGAAGTTTTTGTCGTGACACTTGCATACCGTGTAATTTTATCCGTTAGACGTTTTAGTGCCAAATGCCTTAACATCGTTAAATTTTGCTGATGTGGCATAAAAAATAATTAAAAATTATTTTTTTTAACAATTTAAAGTCCAACTATACATTGTGGAGTTGGGTGGGTCATATTCTCTGTAAAAATATAATTTTTAAAGTCCAACTTAAAAAATTAAAAATTAAAATATGGAACAATTTAAATTATTTTAATTAGTAATTAGATGAGATGGGTGGGTCCCATTCTCTGTAAAAATATAATTTTTTATTATAAAAAACTTGCCACATCAGCGAAAAAAAATAGACGGTGTTAGTGGATTGGCAGTAAAGTATTCAACGGTGACAAACACAAGATACTAAAGTGTCACGAAAAAAATTTCAGCCCTTATTTAAAATAAATGTCAAACCACAGGTTAGTTTAATGTACTTTCACCAAATAACTTCTCACATACTCAGTGATGTTACTTATCAATAATAAATTAAAAAAAAAAAAAAAAAGGAACAACTTCCAAATCATTATGTTACAATGTGTAATAAATGCACTAAAAAGCAGTAAAGCGCCCTACTCAAATAGGCTCCACAAACATTCAAATCCATATTATCGAGTCTAATGTTAAAGCTTATTGAAAGGAAAATAATAGGCATCAGTTGAGCAGTGGGAACCGAAGAACTACCTCACCAGAGGATGCCATGAAAGTCATCAAACAAGAAATTGATCCTTTATGACCTCCAGTATATCTACGTACAAGCTGCAAGAAACAAATATAAGAAAACAACATGGGTAACAGTCATGGCAAGACAACAGAAAAACTTCTTGAAGAAACACAAACCCTCCATGTTATCATTGAAAGAACTCTAATGACGCCATCTGATCCACCAAAAGCAACTAAAGGGCCATCCCCAGCAGTAGATCTACAGAGAAACTCCATACTGCAGGAAAGGACAACACAGACTACAATTTATACTATAAACATTAACATAAACATGATAAGAGTATAGAAAAATTAGCAATGCCATAATTTCAATACACTATATTCATCAATAGAAAAAAAAAAATCTATTTGGGGGAACAAAAAAAAAACAAAGACCATATATATTCCTATGTAAGAACCAGAATATGAGGCAACTAGCCACTGTTAAATATCACTCTGGCAGCATTTTTGCTACATAAAAGATCTCATAAGATAATTCAGAAAATAACTTGCAGGGAGTAAAAGGGGGAAAATTTTTGGGTCATTGCATTTAGGGTTATGGTTTGAATATTTAGAAATTAAAATATAACAATAGAGAATTAACCAGGAACAGAAAAATATGAAAACAACTAGCATCAACACTAGAGGAGTTTCAAAAGAGGAAAGCATCTCACTTTCAAGTGTTTGGAACTTTAAAGTATTTGTACAAAGTTCTCATTAGATCCTTTGCCGCATCATGCCAATAAGTCTCTCAAATAAACTAGATTAAGGGGTGTTTGATAATGTCATTTTCAGCATTTAAAATTAAAATTTTCAGCAAATAATCGTTTTAAATTGTTTGATAATACTCGTCTTAAAAGTTTCAATTAAGTTAAAAATCACTTAAAATAATAATTTGAAATTTTTAACTTAAAATTTACACTGAATACAATAAATGATTAAATTTTTAAATATTTTTACAATTTAAAAATTACGAAAATCTAGTCCCTGAATCATCTTTGGAAATCGAGGACTAGTGCACTTTTTCTATTGGGATAATAATTGAAGTCAAATGGATTTTTTCTTACTTTTCCCAATTAATAAATAAATTAAGGTAGCAACTCCCAAAACACTTTTCAAAATCAACCAATCTGAAACCGAGAATTCCATCATAAGTTAAAAATATGGAGACACTACTTGTATGGGGAGAAGTGTGAAGTCTTCACATACCATAAAAGTCTTCAATATATCTTAAAGCATAAGGAGTTAAATTTGAGGCAAAGAAGATGGGTAGAACTATTGAAGGACTATGATTGCTAGATATTGTATCACCCAGGAAAAGGTCATTTATTTTATTCAGCGCTTAAAATTCAACACTTAATTTTTAATTTTACCAAACACCACCTAACTTCACACCTCAGTTCAACTTAATCTTAACCTTGACTCATTTAAAATTAACTATTCAGATTTCATATCCTTTTTCCTCCATTCTACTCGCTTAGGAGTTACAACTATAGAGAGGTCAACTGAAGCTAAATCCTTCATAACCGTTTCCCCATATCATCTAAGCTTACCTTTTGTCCTCTTCACTCTAGTGGCCAAGATATGCTAAATCTTCCTTAAAGATGCATTTTCCAATCTGCACTAAACATGATCAAACTATCTCAACTGCCCCCTGCCTCAACTTATTTTCAATAGGTGAAACTTTCACCTTTCTAAAAATGCACTTAATTGTATCCTGTCATTTCTTTTCATTCATCCATCTTGGCATTCTCATTTTTTTCAAAAACAACATATTGTTTACTCACCACCCAACACTCATAACCATAGTCAATCGAACTATGACCTAGTAAAATAAGAATTTAGAACATGTCATGCACATGAATTTGTTAGTGTGTGAGCGTATGACAAAAGAAAATGGGATTTCTAACCATAAGAGCGACTTATTGTCCAACTCTTGCTTCAGTACATCACGACCACGCATTGTAACCAAATCCAAGAAAATGGCTTTATTTTCGCAACAAATGACAAGAAAGTGCCTCCCTTTAGTTGATGGAGCAGGAGAAGTGAAAGCAGAAGTAACATTATTGACAGCAGCAGGAGCTTCAGCAGCTGCAGAACGATTACGCCAAAGTTGCCAAAATCGAACATCATCATCATAAAAGTTCACCTGCTTAACACTTTTTTTTCCATGAAAAAGGAAAAAACAAATCAACACATGGAAATTTTATTTTCAAAAATAAAATAAAATAAAAAGAACTACCTGCCTCCCCTCATGGCTTCTGTGGGTTTCCCTTTAGAGTCTGCAAAAGGCAAAATTAAGCAAAAATAAGCATTAGAAATTACAACATTTCTCAACATTTCATTAAAGCATTTGAGAAAATTAAAATAAATCAAAATTCAAACAAACGGTTAAATGAAATAGAGAAAAAGTAGAAAATAACCTAATTCACCCTCAGCAAGCTTCTCCAACTTAGCTCCAACCAAACGCCTCTCATCAACGCCACCAGCTTTTAACTCATAAATTACCTTTAATTTTTCATATGCAAAAAATCATAGTTAGAAATTCATATACAAAATCAACAGAGAATTTAAAAACAAAAAAAAAAAAAGATTTAGTTAAGAACCTGGCGGTGTTCCCAATTCCAAACGGAGACACGATCGGAGGCATCGGCAGTGACAAGCCATGGATGCGTCGGATGCAACTGAATCTTCACTATCTTGTCACTACTCGGCTTAAAAGCCCTCAATCGCAGCATTTTCTTCTTCTTCTAATTCTAATTCTCTATCTGACTTCAATATTTGGATCTGATTTGTATAGAAAAACAGATCTGGTTTACATGAGAATCTTCAAATTTATGAAAAATATCTATAAAAAAAATTAAAGGAAATAGAATCTTCCCAATTAAAAGGTGTAATTGTATATATATAGCGCAAATCCATATTTTAATTCTTAGATTTTGTTTTGTTTACCCTTCAAATCAATATTTATTCAAGCACCCAACATAACTTAATTAATAATTTATATTATTAGTTCCTTTAATAATTTATATTAACTAAACAATCACTTGCGCTATATTGGGGTATTTTTTTTTAAATGTAAACATCGCATAATATTTTTTAAACTTATTTATTAAATTGTTTGCACTAATATAAAATTATTAAAAAGATAGTATTCATTCAAACATATATTTAAAAATTCATACAAACATATATTTAAAAAAAAACATTAACATGTAGATTGTAGAAATTTTTTGAATAGGTACCTTGTAATGTTGTTCATATAATCAATTAACTTGAAATATAAAGCATAAATAATAATGTGATTACTAATTGAAAGAAGTTAAAAAAAAAAAATAAAACAATTATATTTGTAAACTAAAGTCATTATGTAACTACTTCTAAAGCTCAAAGAGCATAGATGTACCTAAAAATTCAGCATTGTGGAGATGTTGATGATAAGCTTTGCCTCGACAGAGAATAAAAGAAAACTTAATATCATTAGAATATATATTTTCAGCTTTATATAAAATTATAACATATATATTATCTTATATATATTTTCTTTTTTGGTGTTTTTGTTGGAAATAGCTCAATTTGCAAATCACTTGGAATATCTGTTGACTGGCTTTCTTCATCGTCAGAAAAAGTAAGAACTCTTTTCATAACTTTTTTTGCATCTGATGAAAATGGTACTGGAATCATAGTGGGTAGTTGCGTGTAATACCCCAAATACATATATGAACTTCTGGTTAATTATATAAATGAATTTCTGATAATATAACATGTGTATGAATAAATGTGGATTGAATTTCTTAAGGATTGAAGGTTGATTTGTTAAGTGGAGCAGCAAGGCATAATTTGTGACCGCGAATTGCAGATTGCGACCGCGACACTGAATCACAACCACGACAGTGGGTGCAATGGTGACTGCGAACCCCTCTGTCTGAAATTGGCAAGAAGGCTGAAGGAGAATAGCAACCGCAACAGAAGTATAGCGACCGCGATATCAAGATGAACAGTCACGTGAACAGTACCATGTTGCGACCGGGATGGGGATGTTACGACCGCGATAGAGATTTCGCGACCGCGAATGGCATATTGAGACCGCGACTCTCATCGGGGATAGAATCGGGAAACAACCCTATATAAGGAATTTAAAGCCCTAAAATCATTTCAACCCGATTTTTCAGAGTTCCAAAGCTTAAATTCTCTTAAGAAATTCTCCATCTACACATTCTAAGTTCAAGGGAGCTCATTTATTGCATCTTAAGGAGGATCTAGGGTTGACGAATCCACTTCCTCTTCTCATTGATTAAGCATTGAAGTTAAGGTAAGTTAGGGTTAATGTGTTTTCTTCCATTTCCTTTCAATTACTTCAATTGGGCTTAAGGTTATGGTAAGATTAGGATGAGTTAGCATTATTAGCATGGTTATTTGAGTCAAGATTGTTGTCCTAAGTATGGCAATCCTAGAGGGGGGTGAATAGGATTATTAAAATTTCTAATGCAAATAACAACCTATATGCAATAAGTTATAATATTAATATAAATATAAAAAGGAAATAGAGTTAGAGAAAGCTTAGCCAAGATTTATAGTGGTTCGGAGCACAATTTCCTCTCCTACGTCCACTTCTCTCAAATCAAACTAATTTGAGATTCAACTAATCAACCAGGATTGCACCCAAAGCTTTACAAGGTTAGTTCTTCGGGATTTCGCCCTTTACAATAGTTTTCACGGGATTTCACCCTACTCACTCATGATACAATAATTTTTGTGTTTAGAGTCTCACAAGACTAGGATACAAAATAGAAAAATGATTACAATTAAATGCACTAGCTTTTATTAGAGAACACACAAGGATAAGAACAAGATTGTGATGGTGTTCAAAAACAGAGTATAAATATCAAGAAAGCTTTGTTAAATGAATAGCAATTGATTTTCACTTGGCAAGTGTTGTACTACTTCTTTTGAACCTTCTTGTATTTATAGAAATGTTTGAATATGTCTGTTGGACACAAATCCAAAAGAAATCTGCTCCTTTCTAACTTTCTTGATCTTCCCACCTACCTCCAACGGCTATAATTTTTAAGATCTGCGCACCTTGAACGTGCGTTCAAGCTTCTTGAACCGGCGGTGCATGAGTTTGAAGGCTCGTTCAAAAGCTCTCTGTGATTTGAAGTTTTTTTGAACTTTCTTTGATGAACGTGCGTTCAAAACTTTAAAGGCTCGTTCAAAAGCTTTTTGTGTAATTTGAAAATCTTGATCTTTCCATAATGAACGTGCGTTCAAGTTCATGAACGTGGGTTCAAAACCTTGAACGTGCGTTCAAGAGCTTTCTATGTAGTTTGTTCTTCTTGTGCACTTACATGAATGTGCATTCATCTTCTTGAACTTGCATTCATACCCTGAAAAAGCTTTTTACATGCTTTAATCAATGTTAAACAATTCTTGATGAATATATAAGTATAGCATGAATATATCAAGAGTATTTTCATCAATTTTACTAAGTTTTGTAAATCAAAACACATAATAGGTCAACAATCTCCCCCTTTTTGATAATGACAAAACTTAAACGAAATTGATTTAACTTAGGAAATAAATTGAACATATTGAATCAAGGATTGGTTAACTTTTTAATTTTAAACACATAACACATTCAAAGTGCCATTCAATGTCAAGTCTATGTATCTTTCTCCCCCTTTTTGTCATTAAGCAAAAAGAATTCAAATTAGCAAATTCAAATTAGTTTCAATGCTCCCCCTATCAATAGGCATAAGTTCAAAGACGAAGGTACTAAAATAATATATCATAAATACCAAAGTTTTTAAGTACAAATGTGCTAAAATGAAATACAAATGTGCCATAAGCATAAAAATGAGAGAACTGAAGACTAAGCAACTGAAGGAGGTGGAGGAGGCTGAGATGAAGGTAAGGGACTAGAAAATATCTCCTCAATGGTAGCACCAATAGTGATTTGACGGCGAATTTCTTGAACGGACTGATGAATAATTCGTTGGTTTGTTTCCAAACCATCTAATCTAGTATAGACATTTGTCTCGAAAGTGGTGAGACGTTCCATTAATTGACGAAGAATGTCATCCGATGGAGTACGAGAAGGCTCTACACTATTAGTAGACTGTCGGCTTCGCTTTAGAGGAGGAGGAACTGGAGGTTCTTCTCCCTGATGTCCAATTGCAGGTTCTGCTGGTTCTTCTGCCGTGTAGGCATCAATGTCAGCCTCATCATCACTCTCATCCTCATTAGCTCCCATACTCAGTTTGCCTTTTCAAATGTCTACTGGAGTGGTTCTTCTCCATTTCCCCAATCGTGAATCCTTAATGGCAATTTCCATCTCTCTAAAGGTATTCATACCCAAAAAGTCTTTGGAGGAGATGATAACCCGATATTGCTCATCTTCGGGAGAGAGACACTGAAAGTGGTGAGCAATTACCGTGATATACATTCCCATAACTAACTTCCCAGTAGTCTTAAGAGAGTTTTGCTTAGAAGCATCTGCAAAAACTCTAGCACATGCAAATTTTTCTTTCCCTTCTACTCTCCCTAGACAAAATAACTCTTGTTTAGTCACATTGCCATTGCTATCTCCTTTGGCAAAGATGGAAAAGGTTAAAAACCGATGGAAGATCCTAAGAGCAATGTTCTTGAGTTGGGTGGCTTTACCATAGTGGTACCATTTGTGATACCGGTTAATGACTCCCAAAGAGTTGAAGCATCCCAATCAGGTGGAGAATTAGATGGACCATCATTTGGTAAATCGAAAATGGTTGCAAGATTTGCAACGGTCAATTTACAGGTTTTGTTTTTCATCATGAATTGCAAATCCCCATTTTTATCACATACGAAGGTAGTGAAAAACTCATAAACTAAGTTCAAATCGATATCTTCCTTAATTAAAGCGAATCTTATAGACCCAAAAAAGCTAATACAAAAATGGCAAATCTCATCCTTTAAACCCAGGGTTTCTAAATCATCAAAATGAAATGGGCGACCACTTACAATTCGTTTTCCACGAAACATTTCAAAGCGCTTCTTGAGTTCGGGAATAGAGAAACGAAGCCCAAATTGCGTGGATGAACGAGGTTGAACCATTTGAGGTGGAGAAGCTTCTTCTTCATCAACAATGGCGCTTTTGCCTTTGTCTTTCCTAGAAGATTTGTTGGCTACCATCTTAGTGCGAGGCATTTTGAAGGAAATAGAAAGTAGGAAGGATCGATTTTAGGGGTTTGGAGAGTTTGGAGGAGAGAAATTTGAGAGAGAATGAGTTTTGAGTGAAAAAGTGACTATTTGAATGGACGGCGCGAATTTAAAATCGAGAGCTTGAACGAGCGTTCAAATCTGTTCTGTTTGAATTTTAATCCAACAGCCCCGATATGAACGTGCGTTCATCCTTGTGAACATGCGTTCAACCATTGTGAACATGCATTCAACTTTGTGAACGTGCGTTCAAAATGCTACTGCCTTCAGATGAAGAAATAAGCAAAATATGAACGTGCGTTCATGGATGTGAACGAGCGTTCATGAGAGATTTTAACAATTTAGGATTAAAAACAAGGATTTAAGGCAAAAATGTTGCTTAGTCTCACAATTATCAATTTTATGCATATGATTTAAACATATATGGCAAGATTTTTTGTGGATTGAAGTTAAAGTGACACAAAATCATAAGATTTTATCACTTAATATTCAATTCTAAGCAATCATGACTGAACTATAAAAGAAATGTCAAAAACCCATGAAACAACAAAATTTATGGTAAGCA
The DNA here is from genome assembly GCA_949750685.1 of Vernicia montana. NCBI lineage: Eukaryota > Viridiplantae > Streptophyta > Magnoliopsida > Malpighiales > Euphorbiaceae > Vernicia > Vernicia montana. The sequence goes on along the minus strand of CATKHJ010101856.1, from coordinate 1,413 downwards.
CATAATATTCAATGGTTAGATCATACCTGAGTGATGTCAATCATTCCAAGTTCCCTTCGAATGTAGAAGAATGCTTCTTTATCTAAGGGTTTTGTGAATATATCCGCCAATTGATATTTTGTATCCACAAATTCTAGCTCAATGTTTCCTTTGCTAGTATGATCTCTAAGAAAATGATGTCTTATTTTTATATGCTTAGTCCTAGAATGTTGAATGGGATTCTTAGATAAATTTATTGCACTAGTATTATCACATTTAATAGGAATGCCATGGAATGAGTAACCAAAATCTTCAAATTGTGTTTTCATCCATAGAAGTTGAGTGCAACAACTTGCCACTGCAATATACTCAGCTTCCGTGGTTGATAAAGCAACTGAATTTTGCTTTTTAGAAAATCATGATACTAACATACTTCCTAAGAATTGACATGTACCACTTGTGCTTTTTCTATCAATTTTACAACCACCATAATCGACATCGAAGTATCCATATAAATCAAATGAAGAACCTTTGGGATACCACAAACCTAAATTTAGAGTATCAACTAGGTATCTTAAAATTCTTTTAACACCGATAATATGTGATTCTTTAGGATTGGATTGAAAGTGAGCACACATACATACACTAAATAGAATATCCGGTCTAGATGCAGTGAGATATAACAATGATCCTATCATGCTTCTATAAAGTTTAGAATCAACCAATTTACCTTCCTTATCAACTTCCAATTTTGTTGAAGTCCCCATAGGTGTGGTTTGAGATTTGGTAGTTTCCATTCCAAATCTTTTGAGCAACTCCTGGGTGTATTTGGCTTGGTTTATCAAGGTTCCTTACTCAAGTTGCTTGATTTGAAGTCCTAAGAAGAAATTAAGCTCCCCCATCATGCTCATTTCAAATTCACCTTGCATAGACTTAGAAAAGTTCTTGCAAAGCAATTCATTAGTAGCACCAAATATAATATCATCAACATATATTTGCACAATTAGAATATCTTGCTTATCATGCTTAATGAAAAGAGTTGTGTCAACTTTGCCTTTTGAAAAACCATTTTCTAGCAAGAAATTGCTCAACCTCTCATACCGAGCTCTAGGAGCTTGTTTCAAACCATACAAAGCTTTAGTTAATTTAAACACATGGTTTGGAAATTTTTCATTTTCAAAATCCGGAGGTTGTTCAACATATACCTCTTCTTGAATAAAACCATTTAAGAATGCACTTTTCACATCCATTTGAAAAAGTTCAAAATTTTTGTAGCAAGCATAAGCAAGTAACATCCTAATTGCTTCTAATCTAGCTACGGAAGCATATGTCTCATCATAATCAATGCCTTCTTCTTGAGAATAACCTTGAGCAACTAACCTTGCTTTATTCCTTACCACAATTCCGGATTCATCTAGTTTGTTACGAAATACC
>CATKHJ010101854.1:0-16692 GCA_949750685.1 Vernicia montana | reverse complement strand
TTCACATTTGGGAAGCTCTTTGTCAAAGAATGAAGGAACCTACAAGAGGTAATGAGATTACTCTTCCTTCTTCTTTAATTGCATATGTGTTTTACACACAAATTAAATTGATTGCTTGAATCAAGTTTGGACCAAAAATGGATGAAGTGAAATTTTAAAATGTTTGAAATTTCACCCCACCACCTAGCTTCCGCTGTTGTTGGCTCCACCCTTCCTTCAAGGTTTAATTACACTCCTATTAGTTGATTACAAGTTATACATGGGTTCCTTTGTTAAGGTTTTGGATTAGGATATAAACATATGTCTATTAATTCGTAGTCTTCAAGGACGAATTAGGAAAAGTTCAAAGCTTGAAAGTTGTAGGGATATATCTTGTCTACAGGTCAGAAAAATTTAAGGTTATTTAGAGTTTATTTGATAGGGAAAATGAATATGGAACCACATATTGCTAAATTATGTCTTGTGTAAGACAAAATTGTATGTAGCTACTATAATTGATTTAATTCAGTGGGCAAATGAGCTTTGTTTTTCATGAAATTTGGTATGAATATTCATATACATGTTATTTAGGTCTCCTAAAATTTAAGTACAAAAAGATAACATTTGGTATGGTAAATAATTGGCTTAGTGTAGACTACTATGGCTGCCGAGTAAGATAGCAGTCTAAAATTTACCCTCTCATTTGAGAACTTTAGAGACTGAATTAGAGAAAACACAAAACATAATAAATGTTCATTTATGTGTTTTATAATACCTAGTGGAAGTAATTTTATATTGGATATTTACGTTGTAAAGTATAAGCAAATTTGTGAGGAATGGTCAGTCTGCCACTGCAACAAAAGCAGAGTAGATTTTAAAATATTTTTGAGAATTGTGTAAATCTCATTTTGATCTAAATTTGGGATATGTTATACCCTTATATGTATATTTTAATATGAAAAAGGAATCAAGTCATTTGGATTAGTATAACATGCGTTATGGCAAAAACAGTATTGTTAGGTCAGGATATATTACAAGAATGTATGCATGAAATTATGAAGTTTTAGTTTTTAATTAATGATTGAATAAATTCTCATTATATGTATGATGGATTGTAGCTAATATAAGTGTCCAAGAAAGTGAGGAGGAGTATGACGTAGAGGATCAACCTTGTTACGTGAGGTGAAGAAAGGAAATTGTGTATGAAATCTTTGGATTAGAGGTGAGTAGACAATATGCATTATGTCATCATTATGAATTTGTTTTCCATGTTATATTTCATTACAAAATTTTCATGAAAATGAGATTTTAAGTTTCATACTTTCACAATTATATGTTCCATGAATTTTAAAAATAAGTTTTCAAGTTTCAAGAATTTCAAGAATGAAATTTTATATTTTATATTTTCATGATTTTCATGCTATTATTTATAAATTTATAAGCTTTATATGTTTTATGAATTTCAAGTAAAATATTTCAAGCTCCATGAACTTCAAGAATAAGTTTTCAAGGTTCATGATTACATGATTTCCATGTCATTACTTGAAATTTTATAAGTTTCACATATTAAAACTTTACAAGTTTGATATTTTAAGTTTCTTGACTTTAATTGATGAGTCTAATTTCATCAAATACTATTGATTGTGGGTCCCTCAAAGGGATAGAATTTGTAAACAGAGAAGAAGCGGGTCAATGGCTCTCAGGGGCTGACTCCCGGGAGAGACTCCGATGCTTAAGTCAGTAATTGTTTGAGAGAGAATGTAATTCAAGCAATTCAAGTTATTGAAGTAGTGCTCATGCCTGTGAAGTTTGATCTTTGAGGTATTTATAAGAGATAGATCCTTACATGAGTTGAGTATGGATTTCCTTAACCAGTTTGGATTAGGATGGCTATTTGCATGTTAGCTTGACTTTATCCTTCTAATATTAGGATTTTAGGTAGATTAGGCAGCTGGGCCTAGCCCATTATGGTTGGAATTTAGTTCGGTATTTTTTTGTCCCTTATCAGAAGCCCCCCACTTCTTAGTTTGATCGAGCGCATCGAAGAGCGGGCTAAGGGAGTATATGTTTCTTCTCATTTCTTGTGATTCACCTGAATGCTACCTCATTAGAAGAGGGCTTTAAATAATCTGCGAAGCCCCCCTACTCTTTGATAAAGGTCTTAGATAATATTATGCCTCTTCAATCGAGGACTTAGAATATCTCGTGCCTTACTCACGGAGGACTTTAGATAATCATGCCATACTCTTAGAGGATTTAGAGAAATCTTGCCTCGCTCAGGAGGACTTTGAATGATAATTATACTCTGCCTCATGTATTGGAGGGCTTAAGAAATCTACCTCACCTGGAGGTCTTCATATAATATGCATCGCCGAATGTGGACTTATATAATAATATGCCTTGATTTATCAAGGACTTTAGAAAATCACCTTGTTAATCGAGGTCTTTGAATGATTTGCCTTCGCTGACTGAGGACTTAAAGATTTACCTTATCAATCGAGGTCTTCAAATGATCTGGCTCGCTGACCGAGGATTTATATAATCATATGTGCCTCACTAAAAGAGGTCTTATGTGATAATTCGCTTTGTCACCCAAAGACTTTGGATAATAATAATAATAATTTGCTTCGTTCGTCGAAGACTCAAATAATAATAATATATGCCTCGCTGACCGAGGACTTTTTAGAAATCCACCTTTTATAGAGGTCTTCAAGAAAATCTGCCTCACTAATCGAGGAATTTAGAGATTGACCTCATCAATCGAGGTCTTCGAATGATCTACCTCACTGACCAAGGACTTTAGAGATTCACCTCGTCAATCGAGGTCTTCAAGAAAATCTGCCACACTAGTTGAGGACTTTAGAGATTCACCTCGTTAATCAAGGTCTTCAAATAATCTGCCTCGCTAACCGAGGACTTTAGAGATTCACCTCGTCAATCGAGGTCTTCAAATAATCTTCCTCACTAACCGAGGACTTTTGAGATTCACCTCGTCAATCGAGATCTTCAAATAATCTGCCTCGCTGACCGAGGACTTTTGAAATTCACCTCGTCAATCGAGGTCTTCAAATAATCTGCCTCGCTAACCGAGGACTTTAGAGATTCACCTCGTCAATCGAGGTCTTTAAATAATCTGCCTTGCTGACCGAGGAATTTTGAGATTCACCTCATCAATCAAGGTCTTCAAATAATCTGCCTCACTAATCGAGGACTTTTCAGATTCACCTCGTCAATCGAGGTTGTTGACCTAAATTGAGTTTTCAATTTAGTTAATCTCTATTTTGATCTTGACAATCAAATTGAATAGTTCTAATATTTCATTTGAGTTTGTTTTGACAGATAAATTAACCCTAAAGCCATTTGCATTGAAGAACTTAGAAAATTTTCTAAGTATTTTGTATGACTCATAATTCGCACCCGCAACAAGACAATTGCGCCCCCAATATGGATATCGCGATCGCTATATATGTTTAGCAACCGCGATATAGCTAAAATAAAAAATACACAATTCAGGCAGTAAGGTTCGCGGTAGGAGTCGCGACTGCAATGTAGAACACGATATGAATATCGCGACCGCAACAATCCTATAGCGACCGCGACATTCATATGTTGAGAATGAGCTGCAACGGTAACTTCAACAGCAAACGGAATGATGCCACATGTCACTAGCCATTGGGAAAATATGAAGATCGCGACCGCGATTCATCAATAGTGAACGCAATATTAAATTGTGACCGCTAAAGTAGGCTGACCAGCATTTAATGCTGGATTTGTTACTGTAGCAGGCAGATTTGGTTCATCATTTTTGTAACAGCTCTTTTTTGTGGATGAACACTATAAATACCCCATCAAAGAGAGTTGAGAATTATCAATTAACAATCCAATAACCAAACTCTTACCAATTTAATTCTCAAAGCTTTCAATTTTCTTTAAACACCTTGTGTGTTTGTTGTAAGAGCATTCATTGCTCAAAAATGATTTAGTGTTAGCCATTAAACACTTGTTAGGTTGGGGAGTGATCCTTTGTAAAACTCTTGTTGGGTTGAGTGTTAGCCTTAGTGAAAACACTTGTGAGGTTTTTAGTGTGAGCCTTGAAAACACTTGTAAAGTTTGGTGTGAGCTTTAAACGCTAAGTTGGGAGTGAACTTGTTAAAACTCCATAGATAGTGAAATAATTGTTGATTGGGGAGTGGATGTAGGATTGGTCATAATCCGAACCACTATAAATCCTTGTGTCTTTCTATTCTTCTACTCTTTCTCAATTAAATTTTTAATTGCCCACCGATTCAACCCCCATTCTTGGTTCATCTTGGGCTACATGTATAATATCAAAACTTTTGTCTAAGAAGAGTATAAAGACCTAGCCATGGAACCTGATCAGTTCCGTACAAGACCAAGGGAGCAAGCTCCAAGATATGAGCCTCTGCTTCGGGCAAGCTATTGAGATACTCTATATTTCAAGGTAAGTATGTAAGTGTGCATTTTACTCTTAGGCATGCTATTAACCTGATGTGCCGAATCGCACACTAACAACTGTAAGTGCACATGTCGTTATCAAGTAATAAAATAATGAGTAAGTATCATCTCTCACGAGGAATGTTTATAAGTACTAGCTCAAACTTTAACTATTGTCTAGTGAACAATTGATTGAAAGATAATTAATAATTAAAACTAAAACTAAACTAAAACATGAGAAGATTGAAAGATATTAATAAGAGTAAAGCTATCTAGATATGAATCCCCCTAGCCTATCATGAATATCATGAATAATAGAATTAATTAATTAAACAATACATTGAATTGGCGTTCCACTAATTTAGATTAAAACCTCTATCGAGCGATTTAATCCCTAATCCCTAGGTAAAGTGCAAGGAATCTCTTTTCAAACACAATCAAATAGATCATGCATTAAGAATAAGGAACAATAAACCAAATGATCTTGTAGGTCTATCTCTAGCACCACAATCAATCCTCAATTTTTATGAGTGATCAATCTATATTAAGGTATCTCTACTCATTTAATATAGAAACTATATCTAATTAACAAGCTAGCAATTGCTAACTAGAATAAAAGGATTAATCATAGAAACTAGACAATCAAAAATAAATTAATCAAGACTTTTATTATTCAATCCATACAATTAATAACTAGGGTTCATCAACATCTAAATAGAAAATAATTAGTTTATAATAGAATTCAAAGATAATAAATAAAAGAAAGAAGAGATAAAGAATCCCAAACCATCTATGAATGATGTTGAAGAAATCCTCCCTTCAATCATTGATTTCTTACCTCAATTATATATAAAAATGGATCTTTAATCTTGATTACACTTTCAATCTCTCGAAAATAAAGTTCCTAAACTATTTATGAACCAATGGAACCTAGAAATTCTCAGCCGTGCGGCTAGGGTTCTTCCTCCCCCTTCAAAAGCTCTCAAAAATGTCTTTAAATAAGTGAAAATATCGTCTACACGCCCTTGTGTACCTGGGCGTGTAGGCTTCTGCCTTTTTTTACTGAAACAGGGGCAGGAACATGGGCGTGTAGCTGGGCATGTTGGCTATTGCATTTTTAATTCTTTGCCTGTTTTCTTCCGTTTTCGCTTCTTGGCTTCGTAGTTTCTTGATAGATCTATCCATGGCTCCTAAAACATAAAATAATGCTGAAAATACATTAAGAATAAAGGATAAAATGTAGTCAATTAAGCACTATCAATATTCATTCACATTATTTTCTAGATTACCCTTATAAAATTTTTTGATCAGAAAAAAGCTATGTTGAATTTCATTGTTTAATAGACTTGTTGGAGTTAACATCTCTAGAAAAAGAATATGAGAGTAGGGGACAAAAAAAAAAAAAAAAAAAAAAAAAAGAAGCAGTAGAGACTTGTTTAATAGACTTGTAGGTTGTAAGGGTTTTTTGGTTAATAAAATTTATTTGTGTCAATTTGTGGAATTCATTTGCAAATTCCACCTATTTTGTTAAAATTTGGTTATAGTTATAACTAATTCTATAAACTAATTCCACGTATAGAATTGAATTCTCATAATTATAATGAGTTTTTCATTAATTTCAAATATAAAAATTTGGAATTACAAATCATTCCAAATAAGCTCAAAGTTTTTGAATTTTTTTTTCTTTTGGTTTAATTTTTTATGTTTTAAAGATTTTGTTTTTAATTTTTATTTTGAATATTTTTTTATTATTTAAAATTTTTATTTTTAAATTTTTTAAATTTTTTATTATTTAAAAATATAAAGTGGATCATACTTTTCACTTTACCAAAATTTTTAACATATGTTAATGTTAATTGACGGACAGACCCTAAATTGTTTCAAATTAAAAGTTTAAGCCTCTTATTGAATCAAAACTTAATTTAGGCCCCATATTGAACATTGACCCAAAGTTTAGGCTCCAAATTGGCATTTCCCCCCATTATAAATGAAAAGAAAAAATTGTACCATTGGTGTCTATACTTTTTAAAATTAACTATTTTAGAGTATGGACTATTTTTTTTTTTGGTATGATCAATGTATGAACTTTAAAAAATAATCCTATTTAAGTGTTTTTAGTAGTTCGGTGGTCCGGAGTGTTGAATAAGACTAAGTGGGCCCATATACATAGAGAATACCCTCCACATCACTTGCCACGTGTTACACTAAAAGTGAATTGATAAAAATAACCTCGAAAGCAATAGCAAAAATGACAAAATTCTCTCTCTTTTTTTTTTTACCTTTGTTCTTTCCCCTCTACACTAACTCCAGCAGCCACCCTTCTCTCCTCCCTGGTCCCTCTCTCATTCTCTACAACTAGCATGTCGCTGCTGCCGTTTAGACCAATACGCCTCTGCCATCGTTCATCCCCATCATTGTCACCGTTCATCTCTCCCTCTTCTTCATTTTGCATTTCTCAACCAAACAGGTTAGTTTCATGCATTTGCATAATTTAAATGTGTGTGTGTGTGTGTGTATGTGTGTATATATATATATATATATATATATATATATATATATATATATATATATATATATATATATATATATATATAGGCATCTCATCTGTTTGTGAATGAAATTTCATTACCTTGATGATCATTTTACCTAGAGATAGCAGAAGCTGATCATCCTTCGCGCTACTCAAGGGTAGGTTGTGTTGCACGATCATGAGGTGACAACAGACCCTTTTATGGATTCAGAGAGCTATTATAGGGGGGATTGGCTCCTCATATGAGGTTTAGTATGATTCCACTGACTAATTTCCATCATTGGTTGATTGTGTGATATTGATTGTATCCTTGCCACATGCATGATCACTATTAGACTTAGGCATGATTCTAGGCACTAAGATTATATATTGATTGATATCATTCACTGGGTTGAGATGCTCACTCATGTTTCATTATTTTTCAGGCTACAGGTTTAGTCTCGAGGATAATCTTAGTATTAAAGCCTTGCTTTCTGTTTCCGCAGTGGCTAATTATCCTCTTTTATACATAATTATTACTTTATGTATTATTATCTCTCCATATATTGTAAACATATAATTTAAAATTTTGCAATTACATTAGTTGTCTAATGTATGATATTTTAGATGATAGAGGATAGCTAAGCTTCCTCTGTATGATTATATTATTCATTGTCAAGCAGGTATCTTAATGACTTTTCAGATTGTGGATATGAATTTGATATATTGAGATATGCATAGATGGATTGAGATGAGATATTGCACTTTCATGTTCTGCTCGACTGGTGGGCCCATAGCCTTTCATTATTAATTTATAGCTGTTTATTTTGTTTGTGTTCTATTTGATTAGACAAGTTAGGCTAGTTACAAGCTTTGAAAATCTTAAATTTTTCTGTGCCCTAGTATCGGTCATGTGCCCCTAGAGTCAAGTCGTGATAGTGTTTGACGCGGCAGCTATTGTGTTTTTGGGTTTCAGTGAAGAGGAAGAACAAGCAGTGATTTTCGATGGATTAATTTATTTTTTTTAGTAAGTTATTCTGTTTGTGTTCTATTTGCTTAGACAAGTTAGGCTAGTTACAGGCTTTGAAAACCTTAAGCTTTTCTGTGCCCTAGTGTCGGTCATGTGCCCCTAGAGTCAAGTCGTGATAGTGTTTGACGCGGCAGCTATTGTGTTTTTGGGTTTCAGTGAAGAGGAAGAAAAGGCAGTGATTTTCGATGGATTAATTTATTTTTTTTAGTAAGGAAGAACAAGAGAAATACTTCTAAAACTCTGAGTTCTGATTTTTAATTTTAATTGAGATTGAGAAACAAATGATTCATTTTCTTTTTTCAATTTGATGTTTGGTAAAGGAAGAGATTTGGCCATGTTCTTTGCTTCATTTTTCTTTCTTTTTTGTTCAAGGTTATTTTCGTCAATTCACCTTTAGTGTTACATGTGAAGAGTGACGTGGAAGGTATTTTCTATGTATGTGAATCCATGTAGTGCTTAGTTAGTACTTCGGTGGTCACTAAACGGCTAAAAACGCTTAAATATGATTATTTTTTAAAGTTCAAACACTTATCAAACTAAAAAAAAATAGTTCATATACCAAAATAGCATATTTTAAAAAGTTTAAACACTAATGATGGAATTTTTCCTATGTAAAATTATCAAATATTCTTTGTATAAATTTCATTAGTAAATTTTATTACTCTTTTTTATAATTTAATTTTAACTTGCAAACATATTAAATATGGATTGCAAATAATTAAATTTCACAATACTTACCACACTTCAAAGTTGATCAATAATGCTATTTTACATTTAAACAAAAAATAAAAATATTTTGTAAATGGCAACTTATCTCTCTTTCTCTCTCTCTCTTTTTAACAATTTCACATCTAATTGTATATAAAACTATAGAATTAGTATAAATGAACTTCAATTTAATAGTTTTAAGGTCATTTTTAAGATTTTAAGATTGTAAATTAATTCAACTTGAGAGTCTAATTATTAATTAACCAATAAAATTATAAAATTTAGCCAAATTGAGAGTAAATACAATCAATTAACATACCAAAAATTTGGTCTATCATTCATATACACTATGCTATTAAGGAAATTTTCATGAATTTTTTTCTTAACAAATTGAAAGTATTAAATGGACAATTATATTCAATAATATAACCTAATATGAGCAGTAAATAATCATGAAAGTCGAACTCCTAATGCCTCAGCTATGATTTACAGCTAGACTAGAGCTTCATTTGGCTACAAACTTCAGAATACCAAGAAGAATAAAAAACAATAACTTATAAATCTGCAATTAATGGTACAATTTAAATTTTCTGTTCTACTGCTAGTTGTTCTCATAAGTTTGGCTGTTAGCTATTTTGCTGTCAATTGTGGTACTCTGCTGCTTCTTTTGTAATCAATTGGCCTAGAAATAAGTAATAACCTCTTTTGCTATTTATATATATATATATAAGTACAAATACAATAATGAAGTCATAGCCCTTTAAGCTTTTTCATCACAATCAAAATTTATAAAGAATTAATCAATTAGTATTAAAAACCAAATAATTAAGACCATATAATAACTTTTCAACTATTAAAATGTTACTAAAATTCTGTATAATTTAAATGATTGATAATAAAAAAAAATATTTATTGACTAGTTATAGTTTACAAGGTCATAAATTAAGCCAAATATATATATATATATATATATATATATATATATATATATATATATACCTTTTTAAATAAGTATAAAATTAACCACATATATTCTTTAATTTTCTAATTTTAGCAGGTCAATTGAATAAAATTCTGTAAAAAATAATAATATATACTTATATTTTACTCTTTCTCCAAAGTTAAATGGATGGATTAAATCTACCACTCAATATCTTATCTTAAGATTATATAATTACGAGGAATGTCTCCATCACTTTTGGCATGGCAAACTGAAGTAGCTAGTACTAAATTTGATAAATGTCACTGTTCTGAATAAATTTAATGGCTCAATTCTTGTCTATGAATGTGATAAATAGCACAATTCACAGAAGTGAGAAAAGGCTTACCTTTTTCTTAAATAAGAATTAAGCCATTGTCTAAAAAAAAAAAAAATTTGAGCCAATGGAAATAATTGAAAATCAACATCCCCTTAGTGCTGCTGAGAGAAAATAAATGCTAATTAACACTTTTTTTTTTTTTTTCATTTTTGCCAAAGTAGTAAAATCCATTAAAATGGCACAAATGCCAATATAAAACATTTGAGCATTATAGATATCATAATGGCCTTACTTGGGGATTGAATCTTGGACCTAAAGTCTAGAAATAACATGCCCTCCATGGATTTTTGACAATAGACTTGAAGCCCAAGAACAACATGGCCCAATAGCTTGTAAAAATTTGCAAATTCTTAATAGCTCCCTGTTTGGCTTTTTTCATTTCATCTTTTTCTACTGGCATCGCCGCCTAAGGACAAGGGACAAAAAAATGCCTGGAAATAGTAAGACCAAGCAAACAAAATATGCACTGATGAAGTCAGATCAAAGCCCTCCTTAGATCTATTATTTTTGAAACTGGCAAGGATATACGTAGATTTACACACCTTAGTCGGATTTGCCATCCTAACCAAAACCATAAACAACCATAAGTCATGGAAGATAATCACAACTCAAAAAATCTTTAGTAAATGCATGAAACTCCAGCTCTAGATATGTAGATCCTTGGCCATAAAAACTTGAAACGGAGATAAAACCGATCACAACTTAGTTCCTTCAAGTTAGTGAAATGCAAGCTAAATCTTACCGAAGACAAAACCACAGAAATAGAGAAACTTATGAATAAGGGAGACATAAAGGAACTAAAATTCTTAGCCAAATTATTGAAAAAACTAAATAAACTAAAGTAAAAACTACTAAAAAAAAGAAGGGAAACCCCTCCGGTGGCTGAAACCACCGGAAGCTAACTCTAGGAGAGCTTTAAAGAAGAAGAGAGCCAAAGTAGAGAGAAGTCAGAGAGAAATGCTAATTAACACTTGACAAGAGAATAACACTTTCCCTAATTCATGTTGCTTTTTCCAAGAACAATAACCAAGCTATTATTTTCTTAGAATAATATTGAAAGCCCAAAAAAAAAAAAGAAAAAAAAAAGAAAAAAAAAAGAAAAGAAAGAAAGACTAATGTAGAAGGCACTTAATTGCTAGATTAAAAATGGGTTTATGGATTTAAATAGAGGTGGCAAATCCCAGCCCAAACTCCCTCGTTCAAATTCGACTCATAATTGTTTGAATTAGCATATAATCCAAAAATGATTCAATTCAAATAATACGAACTCAAACGATCCGAATTCAATGGAGGATCCAGAAGGATTTGTTAGTGGGGCAACATAATACAAATATAAATAAATACAATTATATATTTATATATAAGTAAAAATAAAAACTAAATGTTATAACATAATTTTTGTCGTCCCTATAAGTGTTTTGATGATGTCCAAAACTTAACTTTAATCCCTAACAACATACTTAACAAAGCTTGATGTCAAGTATTTTGCTAATATGCATAACGCACGTTACAGTCTCAAAACGAACATTACAGACAAATTGAATTTCAACAAATTCAGACATAAAGCAAAGTAATTACTGTTACACATTATGAACGTCCGTTACGAAGGTATCACCCTCGTTAAGAATGTATCACCATCGTTACACTCCAAGGCAAACAAGCAGAAGTGAACGCTCGTTACACATATGTAACAAATGTTATATGTTAGACAGAGTCATCCTCGCTACTCTCTTCGTCTGTCAAGTAGAGTCATCCTCACTCCTCATCAGTCAAGCAGAGTCATCCTCGTTAGTCAAACATAAGTGAACACTCGTTACAAATATGATATGAACATTACATATCGAGGCAAAAATGGAACTTCTAATACAGAGAAGAAAGTCACGCTCGTTCATGAAAGTCACGAACGTTACTAGAGCAACGTAACGAACGTTACTTGTCATTTTCAAATAGAATCTGTGAAGATTTCTAACCATTGAAAATGACACGGAAGTTTTCAATAATCGCTTTCAGAGCTGAACAGTCACATTTTCGAACTGAAATTGAAGACCTATATATATATGTGATGTTCCTAAGTAAAGAAAAAGAAACTCTAAGGAACTCTAAGTGCATTTTTGTTGCTACCTAACTTTTGAGCCGTGAAGGTCCTAGGACATGGGTAGCCATAAGAGCACCAACAACCCGTAGAACTCATATATGCTAATTATTCCTTGATGGTATCATACATCTATTCAATAATAACATGCAAACACATAACGCTCGCAGGATCTCATCTTGTTATCACATAACATATACCACATAATCTATACAATTTCAGTTCAAGTTACAACTCTCAATATTTATTTACATACTTATAACACATATCTTATCATATACAATTGTCACTTAACATCTCTTATATATATATGAATATATATGTATATCTTAGTTACACACATAGAGCTCTAGTAATTTTATAACTATACACATATGAACATAACAAATTAAGAACTTCACCATCCAAATTAAAGCTCTCAAAAGAAACAAAATGCTTGAGGAACCTCTTATCATAATCCATTAATCTCCTGAAAAAAAAATAAAATCACAACTAGTGAGATAACTCAATGAATAAAAAATATACTATCATAAATTTGCGTAGCTTGGTATACAATGATAGCTTGCAATAAAGAAATGGGCTTATTCATTAACTTGAAATATATGGAGATAATAGATTCATGACATGAAGAAATGGAGGCAAATAATATGTGAACATATGAAACAATGAATCATGAAGGCAAAGAATGCGACAAAAGATTCTTTAACATGAATTCATACCTACAATATGCTCTTATATACATGCTCACGTTAATTTCTTATTATTCTCTACTAACTTTTTTTTATTTACATCTAATAATCTCTTACTTATACTCTTTTCTAAGTAGTACATATGTAATTAGAACTTTTCATGTTTAAGATCCATCAACAAAATCATATATATATATATATATATATATATATATATATATATATATATATATATATATATATATATATATATATATATAACCCGAATCACTTATGCCTCATAACCATACTTGCACAAATTTCAAAACTTAAGTACCTACCATACACTACTATACGATACTTCAATTTCAATATGTATTCCTCTTAATGGTATATCACCAAACATATCATACTTAATTTTATATAAATGAATCTCCTATTTGTCAGATCATTATTATAGTCCATATTAGATATTTACACATTTCTCTTACCAAATAGTATCTTTAATACACTACCTTATTATTCTTATCATAGCTATATTTATCTTTACTTATTATTATTTACTTCTTATTACTCTCATTTCTCATAACTATATATATCACTACTAATCATGTTTAATTTCATAGCATATTCACCCATATTCATAAGTAAATTTAATAATTAAGTTTACCTTATATACCTTATAAATAAATCATCACATGATTTCTTAATAAACTTCATATGCATATACTTAACTCAACTTACAATTTGCAACCTCAATTAGAAAACTTCTTTTTATCATACACCTATATATATATATTCACATATCTTGATTCATACTTGAGTAATCTTCTTCTAAACCAACTCATTCTTATCATTTCAAGTACATAATACATATTTGATTTACATATATTACTTTAAAATGTACTTTAGCTTCTTATACACATATCCTGATCATTTATATATATATAGTCTAAATCACTTTACTTAACACATATTTCTTAACATTTATCACTTAGCACATATCTTGAGCTTTTACACAGTAGAATAATGAATATAAGGACATATGAAGCAATATACTTTTTGGCATGTATATATGAACATATGTGGTAATGGACATGTGAATATTCAAGGAAAAGAACGTATGAACTTATGAAATAAGAATATGTATACATATGAGGCAATGAACATATAAACATATGAAATCATGGATATCCAATAACATGTAACATGTTTGAAAATGTGGATCAATATATGATTTAATAGAAATCAACTGATTATGAGCGATATGCTCCCCACATCACATAATCACATATAAATATGGAATAGAGGCTCGGTTACGCATGTTCCCCACATCATATGAAATAACACGAGACGGGCTAGGTCTCACGGCTATGACTATAACCCTTCCCAGCTAGGGCTCGAATGAATGTACCCCATTCATAGGATTTCCTGTACACACGGTCTAATGTACTACCCATATCAGTCGGAGATTTTTGCTTAAAGACTCGAAATTTCTCAAATCAGTATTCAAATGACATGTCAAGTACAATATCACATGTTGCCCATTAAAAAGGGACTTTAATGAATCATGAAATCTTATTTAAAGAGATTAAGAAACTTGCTATAATGATACCAATGATTCAATGAAACTTGTCAATAATTTATCAAATAAGGTTCAATAAACACATGATGAAAATTCATGGAATAGATGACAATGAGGCAAATGACATTATGACAAATAACAAGAAACTTCAATGAACATATATGGAATTTCTATAACACATGAGACATCTTATTGGAAAAATGAAAGGAACCATCAACATGACGTATGAAGCTTCATGAATCAAATAACAAGAAGTTTCAATGAACACATATACAATCTCATTGAACAAATGAAAGAAAATTTCAATGGATCAATACAAAGAATTTTTTTAATGTATTCACAAAGAATATAACAATGAACAAGTGAAGAAATAATGATCGATGGATGAATTCACAAATGTCATGGGTTTCATCAAGAAATGTAATATACTTTGGGTGGTTTACAAAGAATTATATTCAAGAAATCAAAACATAATAGATAATAGTATATTTTTCACTTACCTCATCAATAGACCACTTCTATGCTCTTAATTTCCCCTTTCACATTACATACATGAATGAAAATTATCATGCTTCTTACTCCCTTCTTGACTTGCTCTACTTCCTACAAATAATTCTTACACATATAAATAGACTCATCCAATACTCAATTATAGTATGCTAGAATATAAAGAATTCCATCAAATGGTAAAATTTGAGCTTAAGGTTACCTAGAATTCTAATTCCCTTTCTACTATCATCTTGTTATTCATCATGCAATAGAAAGCTAAATTAAGCTCTTAAACCAACTAATCATGCAATTACTCATTAAATTTTAGCTCAAAACCCAATTTACAACACAATAGATATTCAACCTTAACTTAGAATTAATGAAGACACTTTAAGGAATTCTTACCTCCCTCTTGATCTAGATGAGAAATCTTGCAATCAATAGGTTTGATTTTGGTTTTCTTGAAAAAAATTTGCAAGATTTGGTCTTAGAAATGTTTGGAGATAAAAAAGAATGAGAATAGGTGAAGAAGATGAAGAAAGAAAAGTGTTTTGGTCAATAATTTCAGTGGGTGGGTAATGGTTATCCATTTGGGGCTAGTTACGCATTAAATGCACTCATTTTCCCTTATGGAGCAAGTTCACGGCCGTGACTTTTAAAGTCACTGGGGTGAATTTCATCCAGAAGCGAAATTGCCCACTTGCCTAGCTAGTCACTGGCGTTACTTTAAAAGTAACGGCCGTTACTCTACTTATTTTACCATAACTCTTGCTACACTTATCCAAATGACTTGATTCTTTTTCCTACTTAAATTAGACACCTAAATATAAAACATATCAAAATTCAGCTCAAAATATGAACTATACAATATATAGTGAATTTTTAAAGCTTGGTCTATTTCTGCACAAATTTAGTTCGAACAGTCTCCACAATTTTTAATATATCTCTAAACGTACATGCTCAATTGAAAAACTGATTTAATGTCAATTAGTTTACATATAAATGAACATTTTTTTTTAATGTTTTGTATTACATCTAAATCAGCCTTTAAAGTTATCAAAATCAATGGACAATCTTAGACTTCCTACAAAAACAATAATTTAAAACACTTGACAATATATCTTTCACTCAATCATTCAAATTGCGTGACTCACACATATGATCAAATGAACATTATTATGAATTTTGGGATATTACAAGTTTAAGCTTAAATCTTTCAACTTCTTTGTGTTTTATTTTTAGAACATCTATACTTCATTGAAACTCTTAAGTGTTTTATTTGTATTAGCTAGTGTACTTCAATCTATTCTTTGTACTAGCTCATTGTAAGTCTTGAAAGACTCTAAATACTCAAAATCTCATTTGTAATCTCTTCAGTGTGGGCGAAATCCTGAAGAACTAGGGCAAAATTTCAGAAAGCTAGGGTGAAATTTTGATTCAAATATTGTAAGCGTTGGTGCACAATTTTGGAGAACTAGTGGAACCCTAAATCGAGGATTTACGAGAAGTGAACGTAGAAGAAGAGTTGGTTCTGAACTACACTAAAATCAGTTAAGAATTTCTATCCCTTTACTCTGTTTTCACTATTATTCTGCATTTTGTGAAATTATTGCATTTAGGGTGTTTGAATTACATTAGAAACTTTAAATTCCTATTCACCCATCTAGGAATTGTCATATAAGGGTTCAACAATTTTAAAATAATTTATTTTCATATGTTGAAATTGTTGTATAAAAAAAATTGAATTGACTTACTTAATTTGTTTTGAGATGTCCTTGCTCTCTTATATATATATATATATATATATAATATTAGATTTGAAAATTGTTCTTTTGAAAATTGTTCTTTTATGCTTCCA
>CATKHJ010101834.1:0-21033 GCA_949750685.1 Vernicia montana | reverse complement strand
CTGACCTCATCAACAATTAGTGAAGGAGGCACCCCTTCGCGGATCCGCTCCACTATCACATCAAAAAGGGCATTATTAACCAGTTGGTTTCTGAGAGGATCAGAAACAGTTCGTTCAGAAGAAGAAGAAGAGGAGTCACCTGCGGACTTGCGTACAAGTTCAGAAATGGGGAGTCATCTTCGCCACTACTTAAGATAACAATGGGTAGATCATGAGATGCAACAGAAGGAAGAGCTAGAGTAGTTGAGACAGTAACCTTAGTCTGGGAAGAGCTCCCAGTAATTGCTTTCACTAATCTCCTTTTCTTCTTAGGAACTGATTTTGTTGGGGAAGATGAAGCTTTTCGCTTGTCCCCGGCAAGAGAATCGTCGCCCCAATCAGAAGCATTGGCACTTCGAAGCTCGACAGTTCGCTCATTCAAAATGGGCAGGAAAGCAAACCTCATTATAAGGAGCAAGAGCGAGGCCTAGAGTCTTGGATAGCTCATGAATCTTTTTATAAGAATTTTCCTTATTGGAAAGCCAAACTGCAAAAACAAAGAAGAAAAATCAATAAAATGATAAAATGAGCAAACTGCAAAAAGCCAAGATAAAAAGAGATGAAAACTCACCCCTAATGTCCTTAAGGACGAAGTGCATGGTCTTACCTCGGGTGTCTTTTATTTTTGAAGCAAAGTCAAGCTTCCCTAAATCATAAGAACAGTTGTCTTTGATTAAGGTCTCCATGGCAATGACCTCTTTAGGCAAGAGATTCATCGGGATATCAGGGAGACCGTAGACAGCAGGAACTTGGAGGGTTCCTCGAAAGCCAAAGCCCTCTCCACCTCGAAACTGTTCCTTGATCACCCCTGTGGCGAACCTAGTATACCAATTGTTCACCTTGTTAGGCTTATTTACAAACAGATTTCGCCCTGACTTGGAACCGGCGCACCAAACTCGTCTGTCACCAGAGCGAATAAACTTAAAGAAGCATTGGAACATCCTCGCAGTAGGGCGTAGTCCCAAAGCTTTACAAACTACCTCGAATTGATGCAGATCTTGGATGGAATTGGGAGAGAGCATCATGGGGTTGATACAAAAATAGTTGAAACATTCAACCAAGAAAGAAGAAGGGGAAAACCTCAAACCAGCTTCCAGTTGATGGTAAAAGAAAACGATGTGGTCGTTACTCTTAAAAATTTCAGAAGTATTGGGAATATTAGGATTAACAAAGATCCTATCAGAAGAATGGGGGAAATCGACTGCGAATTGGTCATGGTCCTCCAAATTCTCAGCAAACCCATTTAAATCTAAGTTCTGTAAAACAGAAACTACATCTCCCCTGGCATTCTCCAAGTCGATTTTTATATTTTGGTATGAATTTTCATCTTTTTTGGGAGCCATTGTAATATGGTAGAGAAGGAAAATGACAAAGAGTAAGAGTAGAAAGAAATCTGAGAAAATTTGTAAGCGTAAAAAACTTCAAAAGTGAAGAAGAAAGGGTTTTTAAAGAGAAATAAAACCCTAGAAAAATGTGCTAAGTAATCATTTCAAAAACAAAAACAGCGGCAGAGGTAGAGTTTGTCTCTATAACTTCAAAAGCCCTAATTGAGCCACGTGTACAAAAAGTACCTCAGCAATAAATAAGACATGCTTCAGACATGCCCTAGACTTTCGAAATTCATCAATAAATATAAAGCCAGTTCGTCCAAAACATGAAATCGAGCTATTTCTACCGAAGTTCTCAAAAATGCAAACTTCGCCGAAATAGGGGGGCCACTGATAAGGGACAAAATATACCGAACTGGATAGTAAAGTAAGTTGGGTCCGGCCCAATATAATATATTTACAAGCTCATTGACTAAAGTCAAATAAAGAGCCATCCAGTTCGTATCCAAGCAGGAAAAGGATCAGAACGATGCAGTAAGTCATTCTATATCCGAACCGGTCAAAGAAATCCATATTCAACTCTTGTAAGGATCTATCTCCTATAAATACCTCAAAATTAAACTGACAAAAGGTACATGCATACTTGCTAACACAAACATAAGCAATACTTAGACATTGTTGAGCCAATTTACTAACTTGATCGTCGGAGTGGTTTTGCTAAGCACCCCGCCTAGCCCACTTAACTCTTGTTTCTTCTTACAGGTCACATCAGTTCAGATCGAACTCAAATAAAGGTGAACTATTCTAAGTGATCTCACTTTGATTGGAATCGGCTTCATCATATATATATTATCAATTCTACCTCAATATAAAAATTTAGTTGCAATTCTAAGTTGTCAAAACCAAAAAATAAAAATTCTTTTTTTTTTTTTACAATTCAATCTTAAAACATTAAAAAAAAAAAAAATCGTTTTTCTTTGTTAGGACCTGTGAACTTGAGGGTCTGACTGAGGTGTATAGGAGCAGAGAAATAGAGGGAAAGGAAGAGAAGGAGAGAGAAAATAAGAAAAAGAGAGAATTCTAGAGAGAGAGAGAGAGAGTCAGAGCTTTAGAGAGAAAAATTAATTAATTAATTTTGTTGTTACTTGAATCAAGTAATACATCTCTCTTGGATATTTATACTAGATTAAAATTAATTAACACACTAATGACAAATCATCAACACTGGTAAAAGGTCTAATAACTTGGCCTAACTAACAACATTAGCTCATCATTCACCTTATTGATCTTGTGTTCTTTATCTAATTAGCACATTCACAACATTCCTTTCCTTTTTTTCACTTCTTTTTTTTTACTCAAAAAAATTAAATTTCCAATTAAATAAAATCATATAAAAAGATAACTTTTAAACCAAAAAACAATAATAAAAACTCTTCCCTTATTTTTTCTTTCTTCAAACAATAAATTAAAATATTTTAACTAAATATTTTCTTTTATTATTTTTAGATTTGTTATTTATATTTAAATTTAAACTTAATTATCTAAGATATTACCAATTTTATATTGTTACTTGTTAGTTTAAGTAAAATTCATCCTTCAATAAATTTTATACTATTTTTTGTTGGATTATTTAAAATATGATGAATTTTAGCTTATAAATTTGAGTAATATCTTAAATAAATCAAATTGTCTAATTTAAATTTTAAATAAAATTTATATATTTTTAAAAATTAAAGCTACAATTTTGTTGAAAATATTTGATTTAAAGAAAAGAAAACTGAAATTGGCGTGTGTGTGTGTGTATATATATATATATCCTAAATCAAGAAAACGTTAGGGCAAATTTATCACCTGTCCAGCCTTAGATTTTAAGTATTTGTTAAAATTTGTCTCACGGTGAAGCCACGTAAGCAAGCAGTGCTTTTTGATTTTTGAAATCCAAACATCAAATTTATTAATAAGAACTATCAAGACAAATTACATTGGCTAAAAAATTAGGAGGGTTTGTAATCCACTCCTTAGGACCTGACAAAGAACAAGCAGCCTAAGCAATAAGATGAGCTGCACCATTCGTAGAACGATGAACAAATCTCAATTGCATTTGCCTAAAATGCTTTAAAAGAAGCTTACAATCCTCAATGATCATATGGAAATAAGAACTACACCGAGGCCCCCTTATGCCTTTAATAACCTGTAATGCATCTGCTTCTAATATTATCTTATCTATTTGCTGGTCTTTCAGCCATGAGAGTGCCTCTCTGACACTTAATGTCTCAGCCTCACAAGCTATAACCCTACCCTGCATCACAGCCGCTCTAGCCTTCACCATACTCCCCTCTGAATCACGCAGCACACAACCCATTCCAACCTTGCCTTGGTCTATGAAAATAGCAGCATCTACATTCACTTTGATCTAACCTACTGCTGGTTTCGTCCAAACAATGTCACCATCATTGGATTGGTTCAAGTGAACACTCCCATTGTTGGAAGAAGCTTGAGCACTCCTCCACTGAGATAAATTACGCCCAGTGCTATTTACCACAAAATAAGCATTATTTAACTTTTGATCCCAGACCTAGTTATTATTGTTGTTCCACAAGTTCCAACAAATCATTGCAAAAACCACACAATTTTCCATGGAATTGCCAGCAAAGAAGGAATTAATCCATTCAAAGGAAGATGACAAACCTTGGAACCCAACCTGTAATTGTGATAAAGATCAGCACTGTCTTGCTAATTGACACCCCAATAACACATGGAGAGAGGATTCATCAACTAAGTTACATAGTTGACATAAAGATGGAGTGGGAACAAACTTAGCTCTTAATTTATCAGCTATGGGTAAGCAATCTTGACAGACCCTCCACAAAAACATTTTAACTTTTGCTGGAATTTTAGGATTCCACAGTTTCTTCCAAAGAAAAACACCAGTTTGTGGCAGCTCCCCTTGTAACAACCAATACCAACCATTAGTCACACTTCTATGGGACAAAGGGATCTGCAAAATTAGACTTTTATCCATATCATCAAAGATATCAGAGATAATATCCACATCCCAACTACGTTGATCAACCTTCATCAAGTCCTTCACCTTAGCATCTTCTAAATCCTGCAGAACAGCAGTGGAAACCTTGCCATTTTGTGCACATGGCAACCAAGGATCATTCCAAACTGAAATTTATTGTCCATCGCCCACACGAATTCTGCTTCCTCGTCTTAGTACTTCCTGAGCAGCTAATATGCTTCTCCAAACGTAACTAGGATTGTGCCCCATTTCAGCTTCTAGAAAAGAGGATTTAGGAAAGTACCGAGCCTTAAATAGGCGAGTAACTAGAGAATTAGCATTAGTTAAGAATTTCCAAGCTTGCTTGCCCAACATTGCCACATTAAAATCTCTTAATCTCTTAAAACCTAGATCTCCAAACTGCTTTGAAACACACAATCTCTCTCATGCCATCCATCGAATCCCTTGTTTATCTCTTCCATTGTTGCCCCACCAATACGAGTTCATCATACGCTCCAACTCCGCACATAAATCCAATGGGAGCAAAAACACATTCATAACATAATTAGGGACCGCTTGAGCAACGGTTTTCAAGAGAATTTCTTTACCAAGTCGAGAGAGGAGCTTACAACTCCATCCCTGAAGCCTATTCCAAACTTTGTCTTTGATGAAACTAAATATCTCCTTCTTATTCCTTCCTATAAGCGAAGGGAGCCCCAAATAATTACCTTGGTCAGAAACCCCATGAACTCCCAACACTTGATAGATTTCATTTTTAATTGGAATCGCAACATTTGCACTAAAGAGCATTGCTAACTTGTTAAGGTTCACAGATTGACCCGAGGCTGCTTCATATGTGTATAGAATAGATTGAATAACTTGACACTCCTGCATAGAAGCTCTGAAAAACAAGTAACAGTCGTCAGCAAAGAAAGGTGACTAATAGAAGGAGCACCTCTAGCAATACGACAGCCATGGATAAAACCTTACTCCTCCTTCTGACGTAGCAAAGCACTAAAACCTTCTACACACAGAATGAACAGGTAGAGGGACAATGGGTCCCTTTGTCACAAGCCCCTTTGAGGCACAATGGGGCCAAGCTCATTACCTTCATGAAGAACTCAATATTTAATAGTGGTCACACAAGTCATTAGGGCTGAGCAAGATTTGGAGGAATTCAGAGATTTGAAAATCTCCGGAACCGAATCGGATTTCAAAGATTTTCAAAATGGAATATCCGGAACTGAACGGTAAGGAAAAATCTCCGCACCAAACCGTCTCGATTTTTCGGAATGGTTCGGGACGGAGATTCGGGTCTAATGAGACGGTTCGATACGGAACGGAACAAAACGGAGATTCAAATATTTTCTATTTTTAAATAATTAAAAATTAAATTTTACTTATATATTATTCAATTTCATTAAATATATTGCTAATTTAATATTAAAGCGTGTGTATATATATATATATTGCAATTACTAATTTGAAAATGAAATTTTATAATTAATAAAAATTAAATTTTACTTATACATTATTGAATTTCTTTAAATGTGTTGCTAATTCAATATCAAAGTGTGTGTGTATATATATATATATTTTGCAACTACTAATTTGAAAATAAAATTTTATAATTAATAAAAATTAAATTAGACTTATATATTATTAAATTTCCTTAAATGTGTTGCTAATTCAATATCAAAATGTGTGCGTGTTTATATATATATATATATAAAAGAACCCTTTAAATCGGTTCTGAATGGTTCGGTACGGTTCTCGGTATGGATAACTACTAATCTTCAGAACCGTACAAAAAAAAAGGGACTGTTTGGTTCGGAGAAAGTCAAACGGTCAACGAATATTTTTCGATTTTGAATATTTTCGATACGGTTCGGTATCTCCGAATCCCGTACTCAGCTCATTATGCGAGAAACCCAAATATCATTAAACCCCATACTCAGCATCATGCCACACAAAAATTGCCATTCAATCTTATCATAAGCCTCTGACATATTGATTTTTAAGGCTACAAAACCCTCCCTACCTTTTCTCTTTCTCTTAAAAAAATGAGACATTTCAAAGGCGATCAAAATATTATCAGTAATTACCCTTCCAGCAATAAATGCACTCTAATTTTTAGATATCAAACCCGACAAGATATCCCTCAATCTGTTGGCCATAACCTTAGAGATGATCTTATAGACCACGTTACACAACAAGATGGGCTGCAATTCTGCCATTGTCTCCGAAGATTTCTTTTTTAGAATGAGAGTAATAACAGTGTCATTCAAATTCTCTGGTAAGAAGCCAATTTCGAAAAACATCTTGCAAGCCAAAATAATGTCTGCCCCCACAATACCCCAAAAACTTTGAAAAATACCCAGGTTCATGCCATCCGAACCATGAGATTTGTCTAGATGCATGCTAAAAAGGGCTTCTTTTACCTCAACTTCAGAAATGGATCTCATAAGCACTTCATTTTGCTCCTCTGTAACTTTCGAATGGACACAATCTAACACAAGATCTACTACAACACCAGAAGACCGAAATAATTTCCAAAAATACTCAGTCATTAGATTACTAAGATTACCATTCAAAGTCTGCCACTGACCCTCTTCATCACGCAGTATATGAACTCTGTTCTTCTTCTTCTTCCTTGTGGAAGCATAGGCATGAAAACATTTCGAATTAGAATCACCTTTTTTAGCCAATATTGCTTCACTCTCTGCCTCCAGTAGGTTTCTTGCTGATTCAAAATGGCAAAATAATCAGCCTTGATTTTATTAAATTCCACAACCCCTACCTCATCTCTCCTACCACGCAACAAATGCATCCCCTTTCTACAATTTTCCAGTCTACCTCAAAAATCCTTCACCATTTTATCCCCCACCTGGATAGCGCTTCCCCACAGGCCTCAATCTTACTAACTAAACATTGCCCATTGTTCTCCTCCCAACATCGATCAACAACACCCCTGTATTCTCTATCCTTTAACCAAGTATTTTCAAACTTAAATCTGCGGGGCTTTGGAACAAAGATTAGCTTCTTGAGATCAAGAAAAATCGAAAGATGGTCCGAAGAAGAAGATTCTAGAGACCACACCTCAGCATTTTGAAATAGACGCATCCACGAGCTCAAAGCCAAAGCTCTATCCAGCCTTTCTTCGACCCAACTAGCAGTACCCCTCCCTCTCTCCCACATGAATTTATGCCTCAACATACCCAAATCACATAAACTACACTCGCGAACCACCTCCCTAAACCCATAAAGAAGCCATTGTGGGTAAGGAGCTCCCCCTCCTTTTCAGAATGATCTAATAAATCATCAAAGTCTCCCATTATACACCATGGAAGATCTGAAACTTCATTCAATTGCCACATTAGATCCTAAGACTCCCTTCTCCTACTTCGCTTAGAATGTCCATAGTAACCCGTGAAATGCCATGTTCCCAGCTGCTCTTTACTGATTCTAGCGTCAATATGATGGCAAGAAGAACCCATAATAGAAACTGAATCAACAGACTTCCAAAGGAGGGCTAATCCTCCGCTATGTCCCTCACAATCAACCACATACATCCCCTCATACCCCAATTGGGCTTGAACCTAATCCATCCTTTCCTTTTTAACTAAAGCCTCAATCAGAAATATAATACAAGGCCTTTTAGTATGGATCAAGTCCTTAAGAACCTGAATTGCACGCGGGTTAGCCAAGCCCCGACAATTCCAAACTAATGAACTCATTGGAATAAGCGGGTTTGGATACCAAAACCCGCCTTTGACTCGTTTTTTGAATCCACTAACATGTTATAAGATTTAGCAACCACAGCTTCCTTAGGCCCAACTGCCACTTCCATAAAATCTGTTGAGCCCACTTCACCATCAAGCCCAGTACGACGCCGTTTGGGATCAAATACAATTAGTCCATCCGAGACCACTAATTGACTATTTTCCACAAAACTCGCAGCCTTTACTGCCTCCCCAAGATCTCCTACTGTCTTGGCCATTTGACTAACCATAGTTGACTTTCCTTTTGCTATTCCAACATCAACTGCATGAATCCCAAAATCAAAGCTAATCATATCCCCCTCTTCCATAGCCCGTCCCTTTCCTTTTTCACCATTATCAACCACCATTGCATCTTGGCCGGTGGTCTTCAACGATGGTGGCTCCAATCGAAGCCACTTCCCCCCAACCTGCACTTGAGGCTTTCTGATTGGGGCTCTCATCCAGCTACCTTAAGGTTTTTCAACTTCTCCAGCAATATTATCAAAAGTTCTAAGGCATAATCATTCAGAATGACCAAGAATACCACAAACAAAACAAAAATTGGTAAGCTGTTCATATTTAAAATCTAGCCATAGCCATTCTCCTTGTAACAACGTTTTTGAACGCCGCAATGAGAATGGCGAAAAATAATCTTAAAATTTTAAAAATAAAAATAGAGTCGCCACCAACTGATTTGTTTTAAAAGGCTTAGTTGTAAACCTTTAAGAATTAGTCTGTTAAACCAAAATTCAGGTTCGGGAGTCGCAGATACATAAGGAAGGTGTTAGGTACCATAAATATTAATTTTCAAAATATAAAATTGACCTTTGAAATATTACTCTCTTATTATTTATTTAGTGCATTTGTGTTATTTTTCAATTTAACCAAAGAATGAATATTCTTCTATTTGAAAACATGAATCTTTTTTTTTATTTACAATAAATGAAAATGAGATTAATTGAGAAAAGAACTCTTAATTTGGACTTATTAAGATTAATTGATTATTATATCAATAACAACAATCACATAATAATATGAAAGAAAAATAAAAAGACAAGAAATAAACGTATGTAAAAACAAACTAATTTCATTAAAATAAATATAAAAATAATTACAAAATATAAAAGTATTATATATATATATATATATATATATATATATATACACAAATAATTTTTATTTTAACATGCGAGCTCAAATTAATATTGCTAAAATTGATTTCCAATCTTAGTTTATTCACAAATTCAAACAACAATATCATCAATTGCATTATTTAAAGAGGCTTATTAATTTAATCACACATTAATTAACTTCATGAAAAAGAATAATCTCCTTAACCAGGGATGATTCCATTAGCCTCACAAATTTTAACTTAAGTTTCATTTTCAAATCAATAAGAATTTACAGCAATACAAGCCTCTCAAACATATAAAAAAAAACTTAAAACAGCAAAATTCATATCTCAAGCTCATACTCAGGCTCAAACATATTAAAATTCAGAATAGTAAAATCCATATCCCAAGCTCATACACAGACTCAAATATATTAAAACTCATAATAGTAAAATCAATATCTCAAACTCATACACAGGTTCATATATTAAAACTCAAAACAACAAAATCAATACCTTAAATTCATAAACAGGTTCAATATATTAAAACTCAAAATAACAAAATCAATACCTCAAACTTATAAACAAGTTCATATATTTATCATTTTTAGATTTCAGATTAAGCCCAATATCATATTCGATTCCATTTTTCAATTAAATCCCCTAAAATGATATATATATATATATATATATATATATATATATATTATTTTTTATTTATTTTTTTGCTAAAATATTTCATGACAATGGCCTTTCCCTTCATGTGGCGGTAAGTCCCCCACAGAAATGAAGCTTCAATCTCCAAGAGGGAGCTCATAGAAAGAGATGGCAAGTCCCTCTCAAGCTGCCAGATGAGTTCCCTCCTGGAAACCAAAGAAAAGGCAGGAGAAAAAATAAATATGTTGATTTTATTATTATTATTATTATTTTTTAAAATGTTGTTTCTACTCTAAATAATGAACACAGTGTGAACCCTCAATTTTACACCTCCAAAATAATAATAATAATAATAATAATATTAAAAGGTTTAAAAAAAAAAAAAAAGGATGTAGCCTGCGGTTGCCACAGGGCCTCCTACGGAACCACAGGGCCATCCTGCGGCAACAGTAGCGGACTTTCGAATTTTTCTTCAATTTTTTCCCAAATTTCACATCGGAACTTCTCTAAATCACCCACCAACCTTCACCCTATATATAGGGGTCCTCCCACTCATTATTCTTCACCTCTAAACCTCCTGGCTTGCTTGATTAGCCTTTACATCAAGCGAACTATCCCCATAAGCTTGGTCTACCAAGGAACAAGCTCCCTAATTTTAAATTTTCTTTTATTTTTCTTTTATTTTTTGCTTTGCTATTGCTCCTTGCTTTGCAAAGCAAATTGGGTTGCGACTTCCTGAGCCGACCCACCGAGTTAACAGTTCTCACCCGTCTGAGGCAAGTCCGCTGCCAAGTTTCCAAAGCCGCTCAAGCGCAAGGTAAGCTTCTTTTCCTTTTTCTTTTCATTTTCTTTATTTATTTAATTTATTTTTTTCCTCATTGGGATTAGTCTTTTTATTTATTTACTTTTTCCTCCTTGGGATTATTCTCTTCTTCTCCTTTGGGCTCCTTGCCTAATTATGTTCTCTTTTAATTGATTCACTTAGGTTAGTTAATTAAAATCTGAAATAATTAATTCAACTTGGTAATCAATTAAAATCAATCTAATCAACTCAACTTTCAATCAATCAAAATATGATAAAGTGGTTTAACTAAACAAACCCCTTCGCAAGAAGGGAGAACTGCGTGGATTTTGATTTCCATTCAAAGGGATAAGCAGGCATGCCAAGCATCAAATCCAATTAAAATTAACCAACTTCTCCTCTCATCACTTTCTTCACTTTAATTTAATTTCCTTTGTTACATTGATTTTATTTGGATTAATTTAGGGAATGTGTGACTTCCATAGAACCCATAAGGGTAAAAGGAGGTATCCCCTAATTCAGATTTTAGTTTTAATTGTAACTTACCTTTTTCTCTTCTTGTTATCCCCTTCTTGTTTATTTTATGCGTAACATGCTTTTATCATATTGTCATGCATCATATTAATTGTATAAGCATTATTCATGAAATCAATTTTAAGTCACTTCTATATTAATTGCAAAACTTAATTAATTAAAATGAACTAAAAACCTAGTTCCCGAATCCTCTTTGGTTTTGAAGCTAGTGATCTTTTCCTTTGGGATATTAATTGGAGTCATTAATAGGTTTTTACCTTATATTTTCCTAAATAAAAATAAAGTAAGGTGGCGACTCTAAAATAATTTTCAAAATCAATCAATCTGAGCTCGAGGGCTCCATTGTGAGTTCAAACCCAAATGAGCATTTCGATTCCCTTTTTAGCGGATCGGGCCGGTGCTCGGGCGAGGCCTCACAGTTGGCGACTTCACTGGGGACCACCTTTTTTTTAATAAAAAGAAAATAAGAGGACTACTAATTGGTTAAAAAGTTTGGCTTTTTATTATAGCTGTAACTTTTCATGCATCACTTGCATAGGCTCTTTGCCTCCAAACCTAGTTCTAAGAAAACAATGGATAGTGAGTAGCATCGAGTGGGTAACCCTCCTTAGGTCTATTCGCTGATAGTGAAATCATCCACCCCACGATGAATCCTTTGATCCTTTCAAAGGTGTAACGAGCAAGCACATACTATTGGATCCACGCGAGGCTCCTTGACTCACATGTAGTTAGGTATATCGCTACTCTAGTGTGACGGGTACCCAATTCAAACCACCCTTACCCTTTCATGTAATAAACCTAGAATTTGACATTAGGTTGTATGTACCATAATCAAAGCCTTGCACAATTGCATCTTCATGAAATAATTTTCCCATGCATATCATGCATTAATAATGTATAACAAAGTAAACATTCATCCTAAGCTTAGGTCATACCTTGAACCGAAGAAGGGTTAAACTCTCTCACCTCGATTCAATCACTTTCTCCCCACAAACCTTAAACATCATTACCCATTATCCAGCCAAAACTTCAGGTGCCCTTAATCCTCACCCTTGACCTTCATCACCTTGAACTTACCCCTTATCCAAGATCACCCTTAAGCCCAATACCCTTGGCCCATTACCTTCGAAGCCAACCCATTATCCCTAAAGCCTAACAACCTTGGCCAAGATATACCCCAAATTTTCAAAGCCAAATACCTTTGCCTAATAAGCTATCCTAAGCCCAAAGCCTTGGCAAATCCTTAAAACCCAATACCTTTGGCCCAACATGCTACCCTAAAATCGAAAATATTTGGCCCACCATCACTTCAAGCCCAAGATATTTGGCACCTCATCTCTTTTAAAACCCAAAATATTTGGCCTATCATCACCTCAAGCTCAAAATATTTGGCCTACCATCATCTTAAGCCTAAGAAATTTGGCACCTTTTCTCTCTTAAGCCCAAGACATTTGGTCCACCATCTCTTTTAAGCCAAAAACCTTTGGCACCTTATCTCTCTTAAGCCCAAAATCTTTGGCACCTTATCTCTTAAGCCCAAAACCTTTGGCACCTTATCTCTCTTAAGCCCAAAACCTTTGGAAGCCCAAGGCGTTTGGCACCTCATCTCTCTTAAGCCCAAAATCTTTGGCACCTTATCCCTATTAAGCCCAAAGCGTTTGGCACCTCATCTTTCAAAGCCTAATACATTTAGCTCATCAGACTTAAAAGCCTAAAAAAAGTTGGCCCACAACACCATAGGGTATCCTTTTCCCTCAGAGTCTGTATACCCCTACTCACATCACCTTTTCATATCTTCATTCTCCACTCACTAGGTTTCTTTTGGTTTTGCTTCAAGGTACGAATGGCTAATCCGACTGGCATAGATGCCTTAACCACACTCGTGACCAGTCTCCTTGAAAAGAAAGAGGAGAATTTCCAAGCTATTCTGAATGCTCAACAAGCCCAATTCAAGGAACAAAGGAAATTCATTATTGAGGAAGTGCGGGCCATGATCAATCAAGCTAACCTCAACCCAACCATCCCAAATATGATCCTAGACCAAACCACTCCAAATCTGAATCAGGCCAATCCTACTCTAGTCCAAGCCCATGCCTACACTACCTTTGTGCCAAACACCTTTACCCACTCTAACTCTTCCTCTCCCTTGAATCCTTTTCAGGGTAAAAAAATTTTCTCCCACCTAGACACCAAGTTGCTCATGGAAAAACTTGAAGCGATGGAGAAAGCCATCAAATTCTTAAAGCACCGCAATGACCTGATTGATGTGGACAGCTTAACCTTGTTCCCTAATGCCAAGCTTCCTCCAAAATTCAAAATGCTTGAACTGGAGAGATTTGATGGAACCTCTTGCCCAAAAACCCATTTGAAGATATATGTGGGGATAATGAAACCTTTGGGACTTATCAATGAGCTCCTTGCTCAGTTGTTCCAGCAATCCCTAATCGGTGCTGCCATGAGATGGTTCCTTTCACTAGACAAGAGCTAGAAAAGGACATGGGATGATATTTGTCATGTATTTATTAAGCAATATTAGTACAATAATGAAGTGGATGTCACTAGGCGTGACTTAGAAACCACTAAGCAACTTCCAAATGAGTCCTTCTCCATATTCCTTACAAGGTGGAGGGCTAAAGCTGCTCAAATGGTAAGCCGACCAACCGAACAAGAACAGGTGGACATCATTGTCAATAACCTACTCCCAGCTTACTAGGCCCATCTGCTAACCCAAAACCTCCTCACCTTCAATGTTTTGATTGCATCAACTTCGAAGGTTGAAGATTATATCCAAGGCGAGTCATCCCAAATTAGATTTTCCACCACTGATCTGAATAGTGATGAAGAATCTAAATCCCATGACCTTTAAGACTAGGACTGACTTGCCTCGATCCCACCTTCTCTTTCAAGCTAAATCCATCATTATGATCCATGCATCTTCACCAAAGTGGAAGACAGACCCCACCTTACCCTATTTTACCTCTACCGAAGTAGCATGTTCTTGAGGAGTTCAAGCTCAACTGATTTGAATTGTTTGAGCATTGAATCTAAATCCGAATCCTAGTCTGAGTCCATGTTCAAAGGCAAAGTTTGAGTTCGAGTCTGAGTCTGTCATTTTTGTATTATTCTTCTATTTTGTACTATCTTCTCGTTTTATAACTAAAACATTTATATTTTTATGCACTTCTCTTTTCCTATCTTTTTTTTAAGTTGTGTCTTAAAAAAATAAATAAATAAATCAATAGATTTTGGCAAGCATTTGTATTTCACCATGATCACCACCATGACTTGGACAAATCAAAACTTGAGGTGTTTCTTGTGCTCGCATCAACAGCCGCTTCACCAGCTCCCAACCAAATGATAGTCAAAATAATAATAATAAAGAAACACAAAATGGTGATCTTTTCAGTTAGAGCAGTCGAAGCTAAAGGCAATCAAATGAAGTTACCCATTGCACTTTTGGGTAATCAAGCATAACACGTCAACAAGGGGCAACAATCTCAAAAAAAGGACTTGATATCCTCACAAGGTTTCTCTCTAGACCAAGAATTCAATGGAATGGTCTAAACAAAGGTCAAAGCCCCAAGATGAAGGGAAGCGGTATCCTAAATCATGGTGGAATCATTTTTAAATGTCAAAATTCATTGATTAGCTCGCTAAGTTGAAAACCCGAAAGGGCGACTTAGGTAGAAATTAGAGCAAGCTCGTCTAGTTGAAAACTCAAAAGGGCGGCTTGGGCAAAAGTTAAAGTTAAAAAGAAAAAAAAAAGTCATCATGGTCAAATCATTCTGTCCCTTATATCCTTATACTACATTAAGGGCATATCTTTTTAAGTTATCATCATCCGGCTAATCCCTTATTAAGGGCTCACCTTCTGAATTGTCTTCTATCAGTCCATCATGGGTATGTCCTCCATATCATCTTTTAGTCAATCTGTCACATTGCCCTTATCATTCAGTAGGGGTATATCTTTCCTGTCATCTGTCACATCGCCCTTATCATTCATTAAGGGTATATTCTTCAAGTCGCCTGTCACGTCTTTTAGCTCAAAAAGTTAAATGGTTCCTATCATCCATCAAGTAGCACATCTTCTGAGTTATTGTCCAAAATCAATTGAGTGTCTTCCTCAAGAGTCCTATCACTCTAAGAGTCTCTTCAATCTCAAATAATAAGATAAGTTGTGCTTGTCTTCTCCATAAATCATGCTACGATAGCAAAATCATACAACCCCCCAACACCTTTGAAAAGGTCCAACCTACCATCCTTTCAAACCCAAGTCTCCTTAGTAAAATCTCATCTTCCAAAGGCCAAGCCCGTCAAAAATTCCAAGTCTCTCAAGACTCATAATCCTTGAAGCCCAGTTTTATTGGCAAAGCCAAAGTCGAGACAAGACTCCTAAGGCCTATCATCCTCAAGCTAATTAAAAAATGCCTGAACTAGTCAAAGTCCATCTAAAGCTTCTTTAGCAAATCACACCATCCTTTCAAGTCTGAGCCTTATTGGCAAATCATGCAGTCCTCCCAAAATCAAGCCTCTTTGGCAAGCCATATCATCCCTAAAAGTCCAAATCCTTTGGACAAGAAAAATCAAGCTTGCAAACCAACTGGTCAAATCACCTCCAAAAGTCATATCCAGATGTAGACTCTTAACAGATGGGTCACACAGAGCCAACCCACAATCTTCACATTTGAAAAGGCTAAATTTAATTGAGCCTTCAC
This sequence comes from Vernicia montana, assembly GCA_949750685.1. Lineage (NCBI taxonomy): Eukaryota > Viridiplantae > Streptophyta > Magnoliopsida > Malpighiales > Euphorbiaceae > Vernicia > Vernicia montana. Next base: position 5,082 of record CATKHJ010101834.1, on the reverse strand, counting down.
ACCTAATTTTTTTTTTCCAAGGTCAAACCTAACAGAGCCTTCCCACCTAATCTTCTCCAAAACCAAATCTAACCGAGCCTTCCTACCTAATCTTCTCCAAGGCCAAACCTAACTGAGCCTTCACACCTAATCTTTTTCAAAGCTAAACCTAACCTAGCCTTCCAAAATAACTTTCCAGGCCATACCTGACCTAGCCTTTCAAGAATGACCTCCTCCAAGGCCAAAACTTGACCTATCCTTGACTTCCTCCTAGGGCCGAAGAACCAAGCTACTTTTCCTCATCATTCTAAAATAGGGGCACCCTCTCTTCCAAAAGATCAGCACTCTCATACCAAGTTGACCCTTCACAAGTATAAGGTATCCAATTCATAAAAATCTATGCATAGTCAGATGCATTTCGCACTAAATAGGTTGCTAATCAGAGCTCTTAAATCAAAATGCATCATCAATCCAAATTTTTTGAATCAATTTGAATTCCATTAATCAAGACAAATCATCAATCTGAATTCCTGACAATTAACCATGATTGAGGGTCCTCCACCCAAACCAATCAATTTCAACTTTAGAATCAAACCCAACCTAGGATAGTTTTAGGATCCATATCTTATATCTGAATTAGCTTTCCCTTATATAATCAGACTCATCATAGGATAGCCTTAAGATCCACACCTTAAATCTGAATTAGGTTTCTCTTCTATAATCAGACCCATCCTAGGGTAGCCTTAGGATCTTTTTGCCAAGCAGATCAGGAATATCACCTCACTTTCATTCTAAATCTCCCAAAGATACCGAGAGCAAGCTTTTTTTACCAGTCAATCCACCTATAAATGTCTAGCAACGATTACCTAAACATCACTATGGTTCTTTTTCCATTTCATTATCATCCTCTACCCATAAGCGTCTAATTTCTCAATTAAGTGTCAATTTGGTTCCCTTTTCCATCCTCATTTACAGTTAAACAAATCCTTCACCCAGACATGTCTAACCTAGACATCCCTTTGGTCCATTTCCCCGCTCTTTATCCAAGTTAGTCCCATTTTCACCCAGAAATATCTAGCCACTGAACTAAACTTCCCTCTGGTTCATTTTCCTGCCTTCATTTATCGGTCAACTTTCACCCATAAATGTTTAGAAACACTTAAACATCCATGTGGTTTCTTTTGCCATCTTTCTCAAATTCAATCATTTCTATCACCCATACTTGTCCAAATCCAAATTTAGACATCCCTTTGGTTCCTTTACCATCTTCCTTCATCATTTTACCCACCCAAACATGTCCAAACACCGACCTAGACATCACTTTTGTTCCTTATTCCATCCCTATTCCACGGATTCATTATCATCAGAATCGCCTTATAGATAAAGGCAATTCTAATGAGAGGGCAATTGTTAACCCTTAATTTTGCACCCCTAGCATGTGGTTGGACCTAAGAAACCTTTGGCAAAAGTGCAACGATGAATTGAAAGAAGAACAGATGAAAACAGGCCCAAAAACTAAAAGCGAAAATGTTGTTGCAAGGGAGCCCTGTAGTACCGCAGAGCCCCTGCGGTTCCCGTAGGTGGCTTCTACGATACTGCAAAGCCAGTTTGTGGCAACGTTTTGCTGCCGCAAGAGGCCTCTACAATACTGTAAAGCCCCTGTACGGTAGCATGTCCTAAATACGCGAATCCCACATTGAAAAAAGCACCAAATTGTTCCCAACCCCTTCCACTAAATATTCAAACCCCCTAACTCAGTTTTTCTCACCTCTTAACCTCTTGGTTTGCTTGATTAACCTTTGCATCAAGCGAACCATCCCTATAAACTTTTTTCACCAAGGAACATGCTCTCTAGTTTAAAATTTTTATTTTTGCTTTGCTACTGCTTCTTGCTTTGCAAAGCAAATTGGGTTGTGACTACTCGAGCCGACCGGCTGAGTCAAAAGTTCCCTGCCGTCCGAGGCAAGCCAGCCGCCAAGTTTCCAAAGCTGCTCGAGTGCAAGGTAAGCTTCTTTTCCTTTCTCTTTTTATTTTCTTTATTTATTTAATTTATTTTTTCCCTCATTGGGATTAGTCTTTTTATTTATTTATTTATTTTCCTCAGGATTATTCTCTTCTTCTCCTTTGGGCTCATTGCCTAATTATTTTCTCTCTTAATTGATTCACTTAGATTAGTTAATTAAAATCTGAAATAATTACTTCAATCTGGTAATCAATTAAAATCAATCTAATCAACTCAACTTTCAATCAATCAAAACATGATGAAGTGGTTTAACTAAACAAACCCCTTTGTAAGAAGGGAGAACTGCGTGGCTTCTGATTCCCATTCAAAGGGATGCGCAGGCATGCTTGGTCCAAGTATCGAATCTAATTAAAATTAACCAACTTCTCCCCTCATCACTTTCTTCACTTTAATTTAATTTCTTTTTGTTACATTGATTTTATTAGGATTAGTTTGGGGAATGTGTGACTTCCCTAAAACACATTAGGGCTAGAGGAGGTATCCCCTAATTTAGATTTTTATTGTAATTGTAACTTACCTTTTTCTCTTCTTGTTATCCCCTTATTGTTTATTTTATGCATAACATGATTTTATCATATTGTCATGCATCATATTAATTGTACAAGCATTATTCATGAAATCAATTTTAACTCACTTCTTTATTAATTTCAAAACTTTTAATTAAAATGAATCAAAAACCTAGTCCCTAAATCCTCTTTGGTTTCGAGACTAGTGATCTTTTCCTTTGGGATATTAATTGGAGTCATTAATGGGTTTTTACCTTATATTTTTTCAAATAAAAATAAAGTAAGGTGGCGACTCTAAAATAATTTTCAAAATCAATCAATCTGAGCTCGAGGGCTCCATCGTGAGTTCAAACCCAAATGAGCATTTCAATTCCCTTTTTAGCGGATCGGACCGATGCTCGAGCGAGGCCTCACACATATCTTACATTCAATCGATTCTATTCCATACATCAGTTGATACAAATTTATTATATAATTCTTTTATACATACAGTCCTATCCAAAAATTCATTTTACACCCATGGAGCTCTAAGAATACTCTTTAGTACTTAGACTTATAGATAAAAAATAAAAATAAAAAATAGATCATTATTTAACCAAGGCCTAAAGTGAAGAAAGTGAATTTGAGGAATCAATTTTGAGTATCTACTGCTTTCCTCGCCATAGCTTTAAACCACTTCTTCTCTACTTCCCTGCATGCACTAGTGAGTGAAGGGGGGGGTGAGATTTGGGGAAAAGCTCAATGAGTAAAACATATATTAAATCAAAAGTTGTAATTTTAAAAATAAAACATCAATTTTGAAAAAAAAAAACAATAAATCAGTTTCCAAATGTCTTGTAACACTTTTCATAAATGTGAAAGTAGTAAGTTTGAAAAATCAAATAAAATCAACATCTATATAAAACTTATCAGTTAAAAACTTCAATAGTATATAAGTTTAGAAATCAGTACTTCATAAGCGATAGTACAATACAATAAAGGTCACTAGCAATACGATGGTTCCAAAAAGGCTCACTGGCACAATAAGGGTCACTAGCATTACAATCAGTACAATAAGAGTCACTGACAATACAATGAGTACGATAAAAGATGAATTTATCAATAAATTTGGATATCAAATGATTAAGCAAAAATCTATCACTATCACTGTCACTGTCATTAACAGTAGATGAGAGCAAATGCTATCTCATCGATCAATAAGTAATGGCATATCTGCCAACATTAACCACTGCACAAGATAGACCAGGTATCAAGGCTAGGACATCAATACTCTTCCTAGCTAAAGTTCAGATAATATACCCTATCCGATGGGTAATGTATGCATACACTTTGATGCTTCCCAGATCAGTCAGGGGATCTCTGCTTTACCATTCAACATTTCATATAAAGAAAATATCAATACTCAAAACTCCCATTATAAGGGTTTGCAATCAATCGATAATTTTTATATAAAACATTAACGAAATTTCATATAAAGAATATCAATAACATATCAGTAAGAAATTCCAATAAATATACGTATAAAATTTCAATAAACTTTAAGAACTTGTAAAACAACTTTTAAAAAATCTATTATAAGATCATCAATAATTCCATAGAAAAACTTTAGTAAACACTTACAAATTTTTCAATAAACTCATATAAATTTATAATAAACATTTGAAAGTATGACTTACTAGGCTCATCATATATAAATTCAATGAATAACTCATTATTTAAAATTTTTAAGAAATTCAAGTTTGCAATAACAATAATATGAATTTCACTCACCTTGACTTCCTTTAGCTTACAAGTACTTTCTTTAACTTAAATAATAGGGCAATAGCATGGCCCTTAATCCTCATCCTCTTGAACCTTATCTTCTAGATGTTCATCAGATTGCTCTACACATAATTCATATACACAATAAGCTTAATTTCACTAAGCAACAATATTAAAATGTTAAATCTTAAATTTTGTGTACGGGATTACTATTGACTCAGTTATACTGTTTATATCATAACTTAAACTATACTACTCCAATTTCTAAAATTCTTTATGGAACATAAAATATACTCTTAGGTAAATAACATATCCAAAAATTATCTCATTCTGAACTCTACACAACGTTTAGTGAGCTCCCAAAATCTGCTATGCTCCTGTGCAGGGGACACTCTGACCCTTGTTCACTCATTTAATTATATCTCCTTCTATTAACATTCAATTGAAAATTACTTTTACTATAAATTTTTATACATATATATGAACATTTCATGTGTTTTGTGTTAAGCTTAATTATACCTCTAAAGTCCTCAATTAAGCTAATCAATTCCGGACTGCCAAATGCTAGGACAGCCTAAGCAGTATGTTTTTAGCTACCTATTTACTATACCAAATCATATTATTTTGACCTAAAATTTTTATGAGACCTATATAACATATATATTAATATTAATAAAAAATTTTGTGAAAGAAAAGATCATTTACCCCTTCAATTAAATAAATCACAGTAGCCTTTTCAGTTACAACCTAGCTTGATCCTTTTTCTGGCAGCCTGCACTCTTTACCTAGTTTACTATAACAAACTACTTCCAA
>CATKHJ010101734.1:0-12651 GCA_949750685.1 Vernicia montana | reverse complement strand
AACCCGGCCCACAGACCCAACATGCACCCCTCGCGACCCTTGGACATATCATTCCCTCTTTCTTTTTGAGAGGTTTGTCCTCAAACCTTGAGATAATTGGGACATGTTGAACCCGGGACTCGAACCCGCGCTGGCTCTGATACCAAATGATGCGGCTGGGCCAAGTACTTCCCAGGAGGTCACTCATCCTAGTACTTCCCCTGCACCAGCACGCTTAACCGGAAAGAAACTTACCATTTCTACCAAAAGCTTAAACTGTTAGTAGAGGCTCACCCATTTCCTTTATCTAGATCAAACACGGGCTCACCAGTCTCTTTTCGACTTTGTGTGCCACCAGGTTGAACCCGGCCCACAGACCCAACATGCACCCCTCGCGACCCTTGGACATATCATAAGTTATTTTACAGCCTGTTTAGATGGAGTATAGGGAAGGAGAAGAGAGAATAATTAATGGAAGGGTAAGCTTGTACCCTTGTTTGGTAAGAAGGGTAAAAAAAAAATAGAGGAGTAAGGATGGGTAAGAAAGGGTAAGACTTACCCTTCCCTACCCTTCTAACCTTCATTTTCCTTACACCCCAATTTGGGGTGTAAGTAGGGGTGATCAAAACAGTATCGAAATTAAAAAATCAAACCGAACTAACTGGTTTGATTTTTTCAATTTCGGTTTAGTTTAAAATTTTTAAATCGAATTAAATTTCGGTTTGGTTCAATTTTTGCCCAAAAAATTTCAGTTAAAATCGAACTAACCGAACTTTTTTTTATATCATTTAAAATATATTTATATTATATATGTTTATTAAATATATATAATACCTCCCTTGTATTAATGAAATTATTTAGGTATTAAATATAGTATTGTATATATTTTTTAAATATATATAATAATATATTTTTTTAGGTATTAAATATATAATTAATGGAATTTGAATATAAATTTAGGAAAAAAAAAATAGAAGCCCAAATCGACCGAACCGAACTTTTTCAATTCATTATGAGTTCGGTTCGGTTTCATTATGAGTTCGATTCAGTTCGATTTTTAAAAATATGTTGTTCGGTTTTTCGGTTCGGCATGATTTTGAATCGAATCGACCGTTTGTTCACCCCTAGGTATAAAGAATGGTAGGTTAAAACTAAAATATATATAAAAAAAAAATTATCAATTTTATCCTTACTTTCGTACTTACCATTCCTTTAAATATAAAATTATTTTTATACTTTTAGTACTTAACCTTCCTCTTTCACTCTTTTCCCAAATAAGAGAAATATTAACATTTACACTTCCCCTTCCTTTCCTGTCCTTACCCTTCTCTACCTTTCCATTAATTTCCCTTCCCTACCCCCCATCCAAACAGGCTGTTAAATGGAGGGGAGGACAAAGAGAAAATTTTAATTTATTTTATTTTAAAAAAATTAATTAATAAGGGGAAGAGAGGAGAAATAATTTTATTTTGTTTGGATGAAAGGGAGGGGATGATAATTATAATACTAAAAAGACAAAAAAATACCAAGTAAATAATAAAGAGAATAAGGAGAACACCCATATAAGTTTTCAACAATAATAAAATCTATTTAATGATAATCAAAATGCCTTGCAAGAAGATCACAAATGTATGCATGATAAAAATTTCAAGAAAAATTTTCAAGGCTGTCCTTTTTATCAAGATAGCTTATAAGGGAGTGCAATCTAACCATAGTACTTATTTGTTGGGTCATTCAAGAGGAATAAGAGGTTGCATGAAGTTTCCTATAAATCAATCAAGGACATTTTGATCATGAACTTTGCATATGAATCCAATTGTATTCAAGGAAGCTTCAAGGGTTTAATCAATCTATTCAAACTCAATGTCAAGATGAAGAGGCCAAATTACATTTCTATTTGCTTGGGCCTAATCTATTCTCTTAATAGCTATGGTTCAAGTGTTTACAAGGCTGTCATTCTTCATTCGAATTGGTCCTTCCATTATTTAGGCTTTTCGAATTCAATTTATTATGTTTTACTTAGTTTGGGTTGTCTTTGTTATGTATTAAGCCCAATGTTTGTTTAGAGTACTTTATTTTCATGTTTTAAGTAGTTTTGGACCTGTTTTGTATTAGGTTAAAGCTCAATCTGAATTTTAGATTATTTTTTATTCTAAAAGTTTATTTTCTTATTGAATTCCTTTATTAGGAAGAATTCCTAACTAATTTTAGAATTCTAAAATAGACTTGAGTCACTATAAATACTCAAGCTTTCTTTGTAATTTAACATATTAAGATTTGATGAATTAATAAATTTTGGTTTTAAACCTAAGAGAGATTCTATTGTTTTTTATTCTTACTTGAATCAATATTCATACAATTAAAACTTATTACTTTGTGAGTATTAATTTTAAGGTTCTCTTTCACAAGGTGATATTGTGTCGCGGATATCATATTCCAAGGTGCTCTATCACTAGTTGAATTTGGGACGCGGACTTGGCAACGAATCTAATTTGACTTTCCAAGGAGTCACTTCCAAATATAAAGGTATTGAGTTTCAAGTTTAATATACTTGGGGTTCGTACCAATTTGGTATCAAAGCATTGGCTCTAAATCACGTTTCCATATCTTTTATTTACCTTGTTATCATGTTTTCTTATTTTCGCGTCTTTCCGTTTGTTTCTGTACCTTTTCTTTCTTTTTCGTTTCTTGTTGTTTTTATGTTTTCTTGCTTAGTTAGGTCATAAACTATTTTGTTTTAATTTAAAAAAATAAATTCGAAATTAAAAAAAAAAAAACTAGGATTCTAGTTTTCTTTTTGCTTAAACGTGTTCTATTTGTGTCCGTTCCTTTTTGTTTCAAGTTTTCTTGTTTAATTCAGTCTTAAAATACCTTTTCTATTAATTATTATTAAATTAAAAATAAAAAAAAAATTCAATCAATTTGCTTCTACTCGCTTAAATCTATCTTTGCTTGTTTTTGTTCCTTCTCGTTTATTTCGTTTCTGTTTTATTTAGCCTTTAATTCATTATTTACAATCAGAAAAATAACCAAAAAAAAAAAAAAAAAAGGATACTTACCATTCGAATTCAGTCTAGAGTCCTTGTCTTCAATTCGTGCTTCTAGTGTCTTCTTTTCGTCGTTCTTGTTAATCTTCAATCAAATTTGTTTGTGTCAGTTTTTTTATTATTGATTCTTGATTAAATCTTCAATTCTTGAGTGTTGATTATATTATTTGTTGGATAAAAAAAAGAGTAAAATTCGTCTAAAAGAAAGAAGAGAGAAAAAATCAACTAAAAAGAAGAGAAAAAATATTTATATAGGCTGAATTTACTTCCTAGTGTGAGTTTGAAAATGAAAAAATTAATTAATTACTTTCCTAGTACCTAAAATAAAGTTGAAATTGATTTTCAAGATCAAACTAAGAAGATGTGCATTAATTGAATTAAATTCAGGATTGAAGTAGGATTTGACTATTCAACTCAAGAATCATAATCGGATTAGGATTAGAATTCCTACCTCCCTGATCCTACTAGGTTTAGGATTTCCTATTTTATTTCAATTTGTCAGTTTTGTGTGTTTTAGTCCGTATAGGTTTCCTACTCTCATAAGAATTCCTATTTTCTTTTTTCTAATACAATTAGGATTTCAATTTTGATTTTTCCAACTTCATTTAGGATTTCACCTTATTGTTTTCCTAGTCAAATTTAGATTTGTAATTTTTGTCTTCCTAGTCAATTAAGGTTTCTTGTTTTTCTAGTGTTGTTAGGATTTCTAGTTTTTTGTCTCATTGAATCCTCTTTACCTTGGTTTTCATTATTAGCATTGTAATTGGTAAAGATTGTACTATTCCCAATCCTATTAGGATTAGGATTCCTAAAATTTTTCTGTTTCGTTTTCTTTGTGTTCATTCGTTCTTCCGTGTCTCCATTTCATTTAAATTGTTTGTTTTCCTTATTTCGTTTCTTGTTTTCTTTTAAATTTGTGTCAAATTCTTCCTTATTCTTAGTTAATTGTTGGACTATTTAAAGTATTAATTTTATTTTGTTGGAATTGGCTCTTTGTAAGGACTTTAAATAAGATAATTGAGTAGAAAAAGACTTAGTGTGAGTTTATCTAGAGAAAAGCCATTGATTTAAGCGTGAAACAAATACGAGTGAACTTGAGTGTCATCTACTTTTGAGTGAAACATATGAGGGAGTGAAGTGAGATTTTGCTTTACTAACATTCTTTTTAGGTTTTCACAATGAGTACTAAAGATAAAGATGATGAGCAAAATTTCTTAGAGTTCTTAGAACAACTAAAAAACAAGATGGACAAAAGGTGGAATGAATTTCAAAAAAGATGCCACCTTAGAGATATGGATGTATTCTTCGAATAGTGTCAAGTCATAGAAAGAAAATTTGATAGAATTAATGATCGTCTTGAGAGGTTTGAAAATACACTCACAAGGGGGCAACAACCAAATGCTCCAAATCCACCAAGACAATCAAGGCGACTTCCAAGAAGAGTTCATGAAGATGAAAGAAAGAGGGCATGGCCATCATATGAAGAGACTTTAATAAAAATTAAGGCTAAGCATGAAAGAAAAATTACATCAAAGCTACTAATGGAGGAGAAGAAGAGTAAAAATGATGAGGTTGAACTCATAATATGTGAACCCGAGCAAGTCACTTGTGAATATGATTGGGTGGATGCAAATATTGAAGAAATCAACCATGTAATAGAAGTTACTCATGAAGATAACTTATTACCTTTGGAGCTTGCAAGTAAAGAATCCTCGATAATAGGTGAAGTTATTATTTATGAAGAAATTCTAGCCTATAACACTCCTCAAGAAGTTGTTGTAAAAGAGTTAGGAAGTGAAGTTGAGCTTTTAATAAACGTTGAGAATAATGAAATAAAAGAAATAGAGAGTGAAAAGCAAGGAGTGACAGAATTGAGTAAGTTTCAAAGAGAGGAAGAGTTTGAGAAAAAAAATAAGAAAAAATTGAGTGAGAAAGAGGTGAATGAGCATTCGAATGTGGGAATTGTAAAGTTAGAGTATTCGAATGAAAAGATTAAGAAAGAAAAGAGAAAGCAAGTGTGCATGATTGAAAAAGAGAGTGTCAATAATGAGAATCAATATGCCTTGCAAGAAGATCACAAATATATGCATGATAAAGATTTCAAGAAGGTTCTTCAAGGATGTCCTTTTTATCATGATAGCTTACAAGGGAGTGCAATCCAACCATTGTACTTGTTTGTTGGGTTATTCAAGAGGAATAAGAGGTTGTATGAAGTTTCCTATAAACCAATCAAGGATATTTGGATCATGAGCTTTGCATATGGATCCAATTGTATTCAAAGAAGCTTCAAGGGCTTAATCAATCTATTCAAGCCCAATGTCAAGATGAAGAGGCCAAATTACATTCCTATTTGCTTGGGCCTATTTTATTCTCCTAATAGCTATGATTCAAGTGTTTACAAGGCTGCCATTCTTCATTTGAATTGGTCCTTCCATTATTTGGGCTTTTCAAATTCAATTTATCATGTTTTACTTAGTTTGGGCTACTTTTGTTATGAATTAAGCCCAAGGTTTGTTTAGACTACTTTATTTTCATGTTTTAAGTAGTTTTGGACCTGTTTTGTATTAGGTTAAATCCCAATCTGAATTTTAGATTATTTTCTATTCTAGAAGTTTATTTTCTTATCTAAGAAGGATTCCTATTGAATTCATTTATTAGAAAGAATTCCTAGCTTATTTTAGAATTCTAGAATAGGCTTGAGTCACTATAAATACTCTAGCTTTCTTTGTAATTTAATAGATTAAGATTTGATAAATTAATAAATTTTGATTTTAAACCTAAGAGAGATTCTCTTGTTTTTTATTGTTGCTTGAATCAAGGTTCATACAATCAAAACTAATTACTTTGTGAGTATTAATTCTAATGTTCTCTTTCACAAGTTGATATTGTGTCGCGGAGATCATATTCCAAAGTGCTTTATCACAAGTTGGATTTGGGTCGCGGACTTAGCAACAAATCTGATTTGACTTTCTAAGGAGTCGCTTCCAAGTGTAATATACTTGAGGGTTCAAACCATTGAGGCTGTTGATTCTCAAAAGAATGGGAGAAAGATAATGAAGGTTAGATTTAAAAAGTTCAAGTCCACAACCAAAAGTGGAGACAGTAAATCAGAGTTAGACAGGTATCTAAGTGAAGATGTTAAAGAGGATGATGAAGATTTTAATATTTTAGAGTGGTGGAAAATTAATAGTCCTAGATTTCCAATACTTTCTCAAATGGCTCACGATGTCTTAGCTGTTTTGATTTCTATCGTAGCCTCAGAATCTGCATTTAGTACTGGAGGGTGAATTCTTGATTCATTTAGGAGCTCTTTGACTCCTAAGATATCTGAGGCTCTTATTTGTACTCAAGACTGGATTCGACTAGCATCCCGTCCATTAACTGTAGAAGAAAATTTGGATCAACTTGTGAAACTTGAAGATTGTAAATTGATATTCTTATTCAAACTTTGAGTTGTTTTTCTTCTATAGTATAATCAACCATGAATTAACTTAGCGATTAATTGTAATTTATTGTTTTGCATTTTAAAATTTTAGATCTTGCTAAAGTTAGGACAGAGCTGTCAATGATCAACATACGAAGAACTATTTGCAAAATTTAAAGTAATATGATATTTATTTTCTCATGCTAATATTTGATTCTTAATGTTTTGTGTGTGTATTTTTTTGTTTTTTCTATAGTTATTTAACAATGTAATTGATATTTTACAGGTAACTTCAAGTGAATTGCAAGTAGTCATATGGCAATGGAATGTGCTGGTTTGTTTTGAAGAGGCTTAGCTCTTAAAGACAATCTGCATAAAAAAAATTTTGTCATTTTTTTTTTTTTGTTTATCAACAGACTCCTTGTTATTCGAATTCAAACTTTCTACTGTTATTTGCAATCAGTTGTTATATGTAATATTAAGTGATGAAATATTTGATGTTTAGTGTTAAGGCAAAGGTATTTGACTCCAAAAGTTTCTACTTCTATTAATGTATTATGCAGTATTGTCCTTTTGTTGGCTTCTAGTAATTTTCTGCTATTGTTCTTATGCTACTGTTGATTTTCTAGTTGCTTAATGATAAGGTTCCTGCTTTTGTGTTTTTCTACTTGTGTTTTGTTGTTCGTGGTGTTCTTACTGCTTGTTGTGGCTCTACTGCTTCTTTATGGGCTGGCCTTGTGCAATTCTCTGTTGTTGCTTAATCCTTTCCTTCTCACTTCAATCTTTATAACAATTTAACAATGTAACTATGATTTGATTAAGTTGATGATAAGTGTTGGTGCAACTGTAAGTTGCTTCAGAGTAACTTGAATATCATAGGATTAAAACCATGGTTATGGCCCATGGCTTGCTTCAATCTGCAAATGCAATGTTATATACATGTGGTCTCCTTAGAGCTTCAAGTGGGATGGCTTTCATCTTTATGTTCACCAATTGGTCACATATATATGTATGTGTCCAACATAATGACATTTATGTTAACCAAGTGTTGTTACTGCATTACTCATTTTAGAGTATAAACACTATTGAATATTGTGAAACATTTCAAGTATCATTTCCTTTTCAATTGCTTTAAGTCATATATGGAAAAGGAGGCTATATAGATTATAGAATAAGCAAAAATATAAGGTTTGCTCTTATGTTGTTGTTGTTTTGTGACAACTATATTTTTTTTTTTTATTGTTGGTTGCTAACGACTAGTTATTTGTTGCTTTGCATAACCAATTAAACATATAATAATTGACCGAACCGAAATTTAATACTATAGTTCGGTTTAATTGGTAATGAAATATTTCGGTTAAGTTCAGCTTGGTTAATTTTTACATTTTGATTACTTTGGTTAATAAAATTTGTATGCCGAACTGACCAAACCGATCATTTGCACACATTTATCTCACTAGAAAAAGGTCTAGAAACATTGCCTATTACAATCACCGTGGTCCATGTAGATTACGGAAGTGGAGTATTAATGGAAACTCTCCTACAAAATGGTCTAATGAATTTTTTTTTCTTTTTGTTTTTCTCCATAAATTTAGTTTCGATTAAGACTCAAATTCAAGATCTTTCAGTGGGGTATTAAAACGACTCGATGGTGAGTTTATAACCTATCTAAGGAGATATGTAGGTTATTGATTTACCATAAATTGGGACATTTAGTTAGCATGCCTCTTAGCAATCTCGAGAAATAGGATAACTCTATACACCAATAATATAATTCAGTATCACTGAACCAATACTCATAAGTAAAAACATTTATAAAACCTATTATATATGAAAGGGTTGGATATTCAAAAATCTTCTCATTTTCACTTTTTATTATTCTAACAATCAACAATTCTTTTATAACATATATTGTTTCTAGAACACTACAAGAAAGTATCAAATTAGCGACTAAAATTAGAGACTATGCTCCTATAGTAGCTAATTAGCAACTATATTAAGGCGACTGGTAAAATATTACACTTTAACGACTATTTTTTGACTAAATAATTGCTAAATGTACCATAAAAAAAATGGCGCCACATTTAGCAACTAAAATTTAATCGCAAATTAGTCGCTAATTAGAGACTAAGACAACATAGTCGCTAATTTAAGACTAAGTGCTGGCGAAAGAAAGAAACTTGATGGCGTGAATTATTTAGAGACTGATTTAGCTACTAATACCACTAGTCGCTAAAGTTAGCAACTACTGGATTTAGTAGCTAAATTATTGAATTTTAACTTCCCACCAAATTTTTTTCATTTTCTCGCTTATTTTATATTTAGCGATGAAATTTTTTGTTGCAAATCTTGTCACGACCCGAACCTAGGGACACGTGATTGGCATTAGGGAATAGGAAAGCATAAGGCTTTTGAAATCCATAGTAAGCCTAACTAACTATTAAACGATAATTCTACCATATGACAGTTGTAACTGTCACAAAACAAGGACTATGGCCCACCTGTTAAGCAGAACCTAAACATAACATCATATCAAAGCCACTCAAGGCTAAAAATATTAATTATATCATTATCAATAACATCCGATTTTTGCTTAACAAAACATCACATAAATCAGAATGGGGAAGCTTAGCTATCCTCCAAAACTCAACAACTTATACCACTGAACCAATAATACAAAATTTCAGAAAATGAGAATAACAATGCAGAGTTCTAAAGTTTTATGATATAGAACAATAAGAAATTAATTACATGACTGAATAATAAAATAAACTTTATTGCCGAAGGACGAAAGGCAGGAATAGCTCAATTATAATTTACACTTCAGCTCAACCTGCAATCCTGGAAAAAAAATATTAAATAGGGATGAGCGTTCGACTCAGTAAATAATACTAACCAATATACAAACCTGGTGTCATATATTTATTCTATATAAAATATGCTCATGCATCGTATCACAAAAACAATCAATCACATAATCATCCAGGGATGAGAATTAGTCTATAAGAACCACACTAAATCTCAATATGGGGAGCCGACCCCCTCCCTTGGCTCTCTTAATTCCAAACATACGGCCACAGTGAGACCAGCTCAAATCCGGCCAAACATCATTAACATAATCATGTTCATAATCATAATCAAAACCCTATATGATCTTACATCATCCTAATCTCATCCAAACATCCACATGTAATCGATAACATAATTCATAATTGTCACGACCCATCTTTGAGCCATGACTGTCCTAGGGCATAAGGAGACATAAGGTCACCTAAACCCGTAGAACCCCTTTTACTTATTACTAACTTTCATTAATTACCAAGTTATCATTACCCCATAATCGAAACCATAATTACCATTCCTTAATATCCAATAACATATTAAATATTTATGAAACAATTAATTATCTACTTAATACCATTTACATGCTTTTACTCTTGAATTCCATTTTCCATTTATTTTATCGCAGTTCACCACAAATTACTTCAGTGCTTGGACTGTAATAATATTGCATCAAACCTCATAGCATGCAAATAATATTCTATGTTATATCATTATTACAGACTTTGAAATCCATAGAGCTCTAGAGTGAAACTTCCGAAATTATTGCATATTCAACCATAACACCAAAATAGCAATGCAATTCCCAAGTAAAGATATAGATCTTGGAATTTACCTTGTTGACCTATCAACTGGTCCTGAAAATAAACAACAACAATGGAATGAGACAAAACTCAGTGAG
Source organism: Vernicia montana (assembly GCA_949750685.1). NCBI lineage: Eukaryota > Viridiplantae > Streptophyta > Magnoliopsida > Malpighiales > Euphorbiaceae > Vernicia > Vernicia montana. The sequence continues at coordinate 2,459 of CATKHJ010101734.1, read as the reverse complement.
TACAGAATAATATAATACAGAATGAACAAATATTGTACGAATAATAATGGTTCATTTTAACAACAAAGCGATGTTAATCAAAATTGTTCTTATGGAACAATTTTCATATTTATAACAGATATTATAACTTTTAGCAGAAATAATTCATTTTCTTGGAAATGGTGTGTTTCTCCCATAATCAATCGAGTGGCGGCCTTCGCCTTGCTCACTCCCACATACCTAGTCACACGCACAACTAATCAGGTCATACGTACTGGGGACATTTAACCTTTCCTAGCTAAGGTTCAGATAATCTTACCCTATCCGCGGGTTCCATTACCATTATGCACAAGGTCCGATGTATTGCCCCACATCATATGGGTATTCTGCTTACCATGGTATCATTATAACAATATATCTTTTCTATCCATGAAATGATTCATTGGATAATACATCAATAACAATTAAATTCCCATAATTTTACCTTTTATATCCATGAAATGATTCAATGGATAATACATCAATAACAATTAAATTTTCATCATTGGTCACATTAAAAGACCAAAACAATATAGGCTCATTTGGCCAAATGCCATAACGAAATATTTTCTGGATTTGGCTTAATAAATAATAAAGCTAATAATGCTTGCCAAAGAGTTGCAATGCATTTCAAATAAGAAATGATTGAACATAAATGCTCATATTTAAGGCATAAATCGTATAATATTATTAAGTACTCACCTTGAACTCTTTAGCTCCTAATTAGCACTCAATGCCAAAATAAAATGAGATTTCTCGGTATCTCGAACAATACAGTTGCCTTTTGATTCTACAATCACATTACACAAGTTGCACGTTAATCACTATTTATTTACCATTATTAACCATATTTTAATTTGATCTTATTATCACATTTCTCATTCTTAACCATGTTTGCATTATCTCATCAAATCATGGTTAAGACACATTTAAACAATATCATACATGTCCCTTTGCTCAAATTAACATTTTTACTCATTATTCTATAAGTTGACCGAATACCCCATCAAGGAGTTAATTCTTTTACCTTTCACATTCTACAATTTAATTTCATATTCCTTACTTGGAATCATCCCAAATAATTTTTCAATGTTCAATGGAATTAATTTCACTAAAATCTTTAATTGAGCTTAATCCATCAAATTGGAGAAAAAACCATTTTTAACAACTATATTTCAAATTAACATTATAAACTTCAAATTGCTCCATTTCTAAACTTAATTAATCAATCAATTGCAGAAGTTCAAACTTAAATTTCAAAATTCCCAATCTGCTCCATAAACCTTAGAATTTGGGAAAAACTATCAATTCCATATTCAAACTTTAAATTGAACATAGATTCATCAAATTAACATTCAAACAATCCATATTCATAATTGAATTGAAATTAAATAACTTCAATTCTCACAACCTCAAATTTTTCCATACTAGAGTGATTTGGGAAAAATCTAAAATTTCTTAACCCAATCTTAAATTGATCTTTGAATAATGAAATTAACATGATCTTAATCCTACAACATCAATCAAACATCAAAAATATTTATCAAATCACATACTTCCCTTTATATCATGAATTATGCCTTCAAAATTTTAAATTTTGTATAAAATCACCATAATTCAATTTGACACTTCCAATCCACTTTTACATACCCCAAATGATCTTAGATATCATTAAAATTAATTTAAAACACTTCCTCCCTATACAACTCAAATAGGCCGAACCCTTTGGAAAATTTTTTCAATTTGAATTTCATACTTCTCATGCTCATTTACACTTGTTAAACCTCCAATTCTAAACTTTAATTTACATATTCCAGTAAAAGACATGTAAAATAAATCCCCCTTGATTTTCCTTAATTTAACCAAATCATAGAAATGAAAAGAAAAAGAAACAACTACAATCAAAACACTAAACCCATATTAAAAACAATGAAAGAAATCATTAAGCACAAATTCTTACCTTAGAAAGCTTAGTTTGTTATTCTTTGATGAATAACAAGTTGTAAGGTTTTGTGTTTGGTGAAAATTACTTTTTCTTTTCTTTCTTTGGGCACGGCACAAAATAGTGAGGAAGAGTGAAAATTTTTGTTTATATCCCATTTACATGAATGGTGGAGATCTTAACCCTATACATCAAATGGCTATGATTTAATCAAAATAAATGGTCAAGATTTAATCAAGATAAATGGCCATGATCTTCCTTAGGTGTATGGTGACTATGCATGTGTGATGATGATATGAATATAGCAAAAATGAACTTGGTCTTGATGTAGAGAAAGTGAGAGTTCAAATAGTTCAAGTAATTGACTTTTAGTCAATTTTGGTGTCTTATTAGCAAAACCTTAGCCAACTCCAACTTTTCCACCATCTAAACCTTAATTATCATTTTTTTAAACTTAATAAAAAAATTAAATTCTATGAATTTGGGGCATTAGTGGGCC
>CATKHJ010101617.1:0-10753 GCA_949750685.1 Vernicia montana | reverse complement strand
GGATGAGTTTCTTACGGAAGGAGAAAGGAAAAATTGAGCAGTTCAATTCGAGCAATTGAATCAGAAGCCTGGCATGTCTGTGTCTGACTACGCCAGAGAGTTCAAGAGACTTAGCAAATATGCTCCGCATATTGTGCCAACGGAAGCTAGTCGCATTGATAGATTTCGAAGAGGGTTGATTGCACCGCTCTACAATGTGCTTGTAGCTATAGATTTCTCCACTATGGATAAGTTGATCGACCGAGCTAAGTTGATGGAAGCAAGGCACAAGGAAGAAAAGGCTGAGAGAGCTGAAAGGGAATAGAAGAAGAATAAGAATAAAGGCTAAGGCAGTTAGTAAAGAGGTGAAAATACTCAAGTTAGGGAGCACACTGCACCTACTGCTCAGTATCAATCCCGAGGAGGGAATCAGAGTAGAAACCAAGCTACTAGTGTGTCTATTGCATCGACACCTAGAAATATGAGCACTCATCGGTCAGGACAGCAGGGCCAAACTTATTACAACTGCACTACTTGCGGCAGAAGGCATGGGGGAATTTGTCGCAGAATTTTAGGAGCTTGTCACAAGTGTGGGCAAGTGGGACATTTCATCAAGGATTGTCAGATGAAAGGAGAACAAAGGAAAACTCCCGTTGCTTCGCAACCAATTGTGCAAATGAGTCGAGCTGATAATCGTGGACAAGGAGGAAAGGGCAAAAATCAAGGCCAAACCTTCTGTTCTGTGCAAGCAGTTGAAGGGAAAGGTAAAGGGAAAGTGTATGCTCTAAATTCGCAAGAAGTACGGACATCGAACAAGGTGGTGATAAGTACTGTCCTTATTCATTCTTCATATGCAAAGTGTTTGTTTGATTCGGGTGTGATGCACTCTTTCATATCACCTTGTTTTGCTAAGAAGTTGAATAGAGTTAAAGAATTGATGTATGAACCCTTAGCTATAGCAACACCTTTAGGTGAGACAGTAGAAATGAATCATATGTATAGGGAGTGTATAGTGAAAATCGAAAGTAGACAGTTCATAGTTGATTTGATCGAGCTAGAAGTATTGGAATTTGACATCATTTTAGGTATGGATTGGCTGTCAAAACATGATGCTCATGTGGAATGTCGTGAAAAGAGGATCAGATTCAAGATGGAAAATGGAGAAGAAGTTATGTACCAAGGAGAGCGAAATGATACACTTGCAAATATCATCTCTGCTATTGGAGCTAAGAGATTGATGAGAAAAAGGATGCCAAGCCTATTTAGCCCAAGTGAAGGATACGAGGAAAACTTCCAAGAGTGTAGAGGAATTACCAATCATAAGTGAATTCCTAGATGTATTTCCAGATGATCTACCAGGATTGCCACCGGATAGGGAGATCGAGTTCAACGTTGAATTACTCCCGAGTACGAAACCCATTTCAATACCTCCATATCGAATGGCACCGACTAAGCTGAAGGAACTGAAGGTGTAACTACATGATTTACTGGACAAGGGTTTCATTTGACCTAGTAGTTCACCGTGTGGAGCTCCAGTGCTGTTTGTCAAAAAGAAAGATGGATCTTTTCGGTTGTGTATAGACTATAGACAGTTGAACAAAGCGACAGTGAAGAACAAGTATCCTCTACCTAGAATCGATGATCTATTTGATTAGTTGCAAGGGGCAAGCTACTTTTTGAAGATAGATTTACGATCCGGTTCTCACTAACTCAAGATCAGAGGAGAGAAAATTCATAAGACTACGTTTTGAACCCGATACGGTCACTACGAGTTTACAGTGCTACCTTTTGGGTTGACAAATGCACCAGCAGCTTTCATAGATCTAATGAACATGTGTTCAAGCCATTTCTGGATAAGTTCATTATTGTTTTTATTGACGATATCTTGGTTTACTCAAAGAACAAAGAAGAGCACGAGGAACATCTGAGGATGGCATTACAGACGCTGAGAGAACACCAGCTATATGCGAAATTGTCAAAGTACGTGTTCTGGCTAGATCACGTATGCTTTCTAGGCCATATAGTGAGCAAAGATGAAATTTAAATAGATCCTCAGAAAGTAGAAGCAGTAGCAGATTGGCCGCAACCTACTACAGTCACTGAGATCCGAAGTTTCTTAGGATTGGCCAGGTATTATCGACGATTTGTGATGGATTTTTCACGGATTGCGGCACCATTGACAAAGCTGATGAGGAAGCAAGTCAAGTATAATTAGGATGAAGCATATGAAGAAAGCTTTCAGAAACTGAAGAGCTGTTTGATATCGGCTCCAATTCTAGCATTACCAGAAGGAGAAGGGGGATATGCTATATACTGTGATGCGTCAAGGGTCGGACTAGGATGTGTCTTGATGCAAAATGGGAAAGTCATTGCCTATGCATCACGACAACTCAAAAGGCATGAAGTTAATTATCTGACTCATGACTTAGAGATGGCAGCAGTTATTTTTGTGTTGAAGATATGGAGACACTATTTGTATGGGGAGAAATGTGAGGTCTTCACAGACCATAAAAGTCTTCAATATATCTTGAAGCAGAGGGAATTGAATTTGAGACAAAGAAGATGGGTGGAATTATTGAAGGACTATGATTGTCAAATCTTATATCACCCTAGAAAAGCCAACGTAGTGGCTAATGCCTTAAGTAGGAAGTCTATAGAAAGTCTTTCCCATATAGCAGTATGCAAGAGACACCTGGTGAAGGAATTGAAAGAACTGTTCAATAAGGGACTTCAATTTGAAGTGAATGGATCGCAAGTACTTATAGCCTACTTCAAAGTAGAATCGAGACTTCTCGAAGAAATTAAAGCCTCACAAGAAAGAGATCCACAGTTAGTAAAGATCAAAGATGAAGTAAGAAAGAGTCAAGCCCCAGAGTTTGATATGAAGGATGAAGTCCTTAGATGCAGAAATCGAATATGTGTACCGAATGTAGAAGGATTAAGGGAGAGAATCTTAAAAGAGTCTCATCAAACTCCCTATAGTGTTCACCCAGGTGCTACGAAAATGTACCAAGATGTTAAAGGTTATTATTGGTGGCCGGGAATAAAGAAGGATGTAGCGAACTTTGCTGCATCATGTCTCACTTGTCAACAAGTGAAGATAGAGCATTAGAAGCCATTGGGTTTGCTACAAGAAAGCAAGTTGCCTGAATGGAAATGGGAGCGCATTGCCATGGAATTTGTAGTGGGATTACCGAGGACCCAGAAGGAATATGACTCAATTTGGGTTATTGTGGATTGACTCTCAAAGTCGGCTCATTTCTTACCAGTAAAGACAACGTATACTGCCGCGCAGTATGCGCAACTCTATATGTATAAGATAGTAAAGCTACACAGAGTTCCAGTCTCAATCATTTCAAACAGAGATACCCAGTTTACTTCGAGATTCTGGTAGAAGCTACAAGAAGCAATGGGTACCCAACTAGATTTCAGTACTGCATTCCATCCGCAGACTGATGGAAAGTCAGAAAGGACAATCCAGACATTGGAAGATATGCTTAGAATGTGCATTATGGATTTTGGGAGCAGTTGGGACAAGCACCTGCCGCTAGTTGAATTTTTTTACAACAACAGCTATCATTCCTCTACAGGAATGGCTCCTTTTGAAGTGCTTTACGGAAGAAAGTGTCGATCACCTATGTGTTGGATGGAAGAGGGTGATCAACATATTGAAGCGCCGAATTTGTTAAAAGAGACTATGGAGAAAGTACCGTTGATCTGTGAGAGACTAAAGACTGCATTTAGTCGACAGAAAAGCTATGCAGAGAAGTTCATTTCATGGTAGGAGACCATGTGTTCCTAAAAGTGTCACCAATGAAGGGTGTGATGAGGTTCAGAAAGAAAGGAAAGCTATCATCTCGATATGTAAGGCCATTCGAAATTTTAAGCAAGGTGAGAAAAGTATCATATAGATTGGCCCTACCACTGACATTGGAACATTTGCATCCAGCGTTTCATGTATCAATGCTGAGGAAGTATATTCCTAATCCATCACATGTATTGCAACCTCAACCCATTGAAATAAGTGAAGATCTTTCGTACGAAGAATTTCCTGTTGCAATAATAGATCGACAAGTGAAAAGGTTGAGGAACAAAGAAATTCCAATGGTAAAAGTCCAATGGAGGAATCACGACATTGAAGAAAGCACATGAGAGAGTGAGCGGGATATGCGGCAATGATATCCTCGATTGTTTCAATAATTATGGTACGTTCTCTAAATTCGAGGATGAATTTTTCTCTAAGGAGGGTACAATGTAATACCCTAGGTTCTTAAACAATTTGATTTACATGTGAATGAATTTAATTAAATCTCATAAGTATGTGATATTGATAATGTGAAATATGTGATCATGAGATAGTTTGCCTAAGCCTTAATGGTGGATGGCCACAGTGCAATTAATGAGTAGTATTGAATTAATAATAGATTGCCTAAGCCATGAGGTGCCCGACCATAGTGTGAATAATGGGAAAATATGGACTAAAATTATAATTTATTGTGCTAGAAATGAAATTGTAAGAGAATGGTTAATTATGTTTTTCAAGGTTCATTGAACCTAGACCATTTACATCATCGTATTTCAATTGATTTTGAATTAAAGAATTTAAAGAAAAATAGCTAACTGTTTTTAGCCATCCATTTTTCCATGACTCAATCATGGCCTTCCATTTCATTTTTAAGACAATAAAACAAACTTTAATTTCTATCATCTTTTTCATTCTCTCAAAAGTCTCTCAAAAGTAAAAGCTACTTCTCTCAACTTTCTTCTTCTTCTTTTCTTCTTCTCTTCAATTGGTCAAGGAAATCACCATAAAAAGGAAGATCTTAAGGTAAAGATCTCAAATTTAAAATCTCTTCTTCATTTGTATGGTGTTTTTCTTGTATATGACTTGTGATCTTCTTTTCTTCATTTCTTTGAGATTTACTAAATGGGTTTCTAGGAAAATGATTTTCTTTGTGAAATTTCATCTTGATGATGATTTGTAAACTTGAATTGAGTATGTTGAGAGTATATGTAAATGATTTGTCAAATGGGTTTCAAGTTTGCTCATTTGATGATGATTGATTTGATAAAAAATGGGTTTTCAAGATTCTTTGATTTCAATGTTTTGGTTGATAAATTGAGTTTAATTTTGTATATATGAGATGAATTGGTAATGATTTGGCTTTGGGTTTGTATTGGTTGTCTTCTTCTCATGAGTTTTGGAATGTTTTCTTGGGAAAACCTACCCAGGATGATGGTACGCCTGTGTTACTGGGCGTACCATTCATTCTGAGAGGCAAAGGAGGAGCACGGGTAAAGGTACGCCCGTACCCCTAGGCGTACCATTGCCTCTGTGTGATCTTCTTAAGGTATGGGCAAGGGTACACCCGTACCCTTTGGCGTACCATTGCCACTGCCTGGCAACCTTCAAGTACTGGCAGAGGGTACGGGCGTACCCTCTAGGCGTACCAATTGGGTATGCTCAATTTTAGCATGTATATATTTAAATGATTGGCATGCTAGCTTGTCATACATGATCAATGTGGAGTATAATTGAAGGGAATTAGACATTGATCCAAGGTCTTTTATACCCAATAAAAAGAATATGTATCGATTCTTGAATCATTGATTGTATTGATAGTGATTTATGCTAAGCATAGAACTTGTAGTACGAGATTAAAATGTGACTTGGTTCTATAGATAAGTTAGGGAATGATGATCTAATTGTGGTTTATTGGAATGGTTAATGTAGAACCCAAAGACAAAGCTCAAGAGGAGCCAGGTGATCATCATTACTGCTTGTGATAGATAGGAGCAGAGGAGTTTAAGGTGAGTATAGAATAGTCAATGTATTATGGGTGTGATCCTATGGTATGACCATATGTTCATTGAAACCATTTAATTACTTGATTAAATTTATGTTCCATTGAGATTCATTCATTGAATCACTTCGATTATTTGATTGAACTTGTATTCTATTGATATCTATTCATGAACCCAAATATGTAAAATATTTACTTGAGACCTTCGGCCTACTATGAATTGTGATAAAGATAGCACATTGAAATCGTACTCCTTACCGAGTACTATAGTTCATTTGATTATCCCCAATGCTATCTATTGTTGAAATGTTATAAAATATGTAAAGTAGAAATCCCCATCTAATGTGGGGTATACATTAGTCATGTGCACATGGTAAAGAAATCCCGACAGATAGGGAGAGAGTATTTGCCCTAGCTAGGAAGGGGGTCCTAGCTGGAAAACCTGATCAGTTTTTCGCTTGACTTATTGTGATGAGTGTGCAAAGTTTTTAGCCGACACTCAATCTATATGTGAATGGGAACACATCATTCTCGAAGATATGATTTTTGCTAAATTAAAGTAATCGTATTTAATTGTTTATTTTTTGGATTCATTCATTGAATTCATAAATGAATCCCATTGTGATAATTTTGATTATCTAATTGTTTATATTGCCTAAAAAGCCTTGAAGCTATTCTATTCGCATATTCTACATTGTACCTAGCCGGCATAACATATTGATCTATTGTGTATTCATTGAGATTTATATCTCACCCCTTAGTAGTTTTTCTTTTTTTCAGGTGCTATAGAAGTTCTAACGAGGTAAAACTCAAGCTACATCTTCTCGCTTGGGGGTTGCTCTGTCCATTTTTCTTTTGTCATTTTGTATATCATAATGAGTATGTATCTCAAAAAGTTTGGTCTAGAGTTCCATGGTCATTATGGTATTATAGCATTTTGTATTGTTGAAGTCTCCAATAGTACATTGGAATTGTAATCAGTATTCTATATACTCAGTTATTGATGTTCAATGAATTGTAATTGATGGCCTATAATGGTATCTATACTCAAGTATTGTATTTATTTGATGTATGGATGATATGGTTATAGTAATGTGTATCAGGTTCTGATATGGGAATAGTATATGCATGTTTGGATTAGTACGGGGTTTTATGGGTTTTCGGTGGCTTTACGTCTACCCATGCCCTAGGACCGTCGCAGCTCGAAAGTCAGGTCATGACAGTATGTAACTATTTATATTTATTTAATAAAGTTTATTAGATCATATAAAATAGTTATGTAACACCAATTTCATAATTTTAGCAATATTATTAATAAAATAATATCTCTAGAGCATACTAGTTATGGATATACTAGTTATTAAGTGTGTAACTATGTATATTTATATAATAAAATTTATTAGATCATATAAAATAGTTATTATTTATAATTATATTAATTATCAATTTTTAAATAATTGCTTATTCCTCGGTGCAATGCCTATTAATTCTCATATATATAATACTTAGGTAACACCAATTTTATAACTATAGTGATATTATTAATAACATAATGTCTCTATAGCATAATAGTTATGGTACATAACTTATGGATATAAATATAAGTGATATTTTAATAAGTGTACTAGTTAATCATTATAAATATATGTGCTCAAGATATTATTTAATTTAAATTATACAGGATTTACTATATAATATACAATAAATTCATAATCATGTTTACAATATGATTTAATTTTATATTAAGATATTAAAATCAAAATAACTCTTAAATAGAAATAAGTTTATGGTTACCTGATCTATGTATCCACAATGGATGGGTCTAAATCCGGATAAATTTTACATAATAATTGTTAATGGGAAGTTATTAATATTGGGTGTGAAAGTTATTTACATGGTGGAAAAGAAACTTCCTGGTATAAGTTATTTGAAAGAAAATACTGCATAAATAAATAGTTATTCAAATAACTTTAGATTTTTATGTTCTGTATCAAACTTCAATTCCTTCCAATGGATAGTAATGGTAAGTAATTCTTTTATTTTCTTCATATTAGATGATAATAATATTTTATATTTTACTTTATTATATTTTTTCCACTTGAATACTTTATTGTGTGCATGAAATCCATCTATAAATTAATGTAGTACAGTACTAATTATACATAAGTTCATGTAAAAATGACATCAGATGTTTATATTGCACTATAACTTCATGGATACCCAAACCGTTCTTTCCACATTAGTATTTGGAAACGCTTGGGAGATAAAAAAAAAAAAAATTCCTTGCAAAATACGTTTTCTTCAACCAATGCAACAAACAATCAACATTTAGAATATACATTTATTATTAATCATTCCCGGTACAAAATCTTCTTGCGTGCCTCTAAGAATTCTACCACACACTGTGAACGCATTTAATATAGCCAGATGGAATGCAAACAGACGGTACGTCTTATCTCCTTTTGAATACAAAAGGCTAATCACAACTTGACCAATCTCATACAATATGTTCAGTTCTCTCAAATCTCTATCTCACACATCAGAAAACCCTAGTTCTCAATCCCAAAAGTAAAAACAATGGCATATGGAAAACAAATTGGAAAGAAAAACTTTTTGTTAATCGTTATGCAAATAATGATTGTCTGATATTGATAGATACCCATTTGTATCCACTTAAAAAATATGATATGATATTGTTTGAAATAGGTTTTTTTAGGAATGTTCGAGTATTTATTTGATTTTTAATTTCTTCTTATTTATTTTGCTATAGATTTCAAATCAATTTAATATTAAACTCATGTTTGTGATTATATGCAAAGTCATCTTCTTCATAATATGAATTAGTGATTCTTAAATTCCTAAAACAATGGACGAAATATACAATGATTTTCTTGAGGGAAACTATAAAGTATACGTACATGGAACTCTCCGATGCCCCTTTTGCATCGCGAAGAAGAAACAGAGATATCAGTTTGAGTATTTAATTGCTCATGCATGTGGCATGGAGGAATTGGGAAAGAGAAGTGCCAAGAAGAGGGCTCAACACTTGGCCTTAAAGAAGTTTATGGAGAAGAACTACAGGAAAAATCAGGTAGGATATGTTTCTACTTCTATTTCTCTAACTGGCTCAGCCTCTAAAATTGAGAGCCCAAAATCGAGGGTTTGTTGGACGCAGGGGATGCTACTTTTGAGGCTTACTTGAAAGGTACGTCAGTTGCAAGCATATGATTGTTATCTGGGTTTTTATTAGTTTTGCATGCTTTGTGTTTCCATTGTAGGCTGTATATCATATCATCTTTGCTTAGAATTGAACCATTAATCATTTTGTGACAATTGATGATTGTTCCCTTTTGAGCAGTAGTTGCCTCATCAGCTGGTAACAAATTTGTTTCTCTACCCTTAATACCATAGAATAAGCATTAATATAGTATATCAAGACCTGATTCTCCAAAAAGAAATGTTAATGAAAGAAAAATTGTGCAAAGAGATACATACGTAACCTGTTTAGGTGCGGTCTAAATATTAATAAATTTTAATTTTTGTGCCAATTATTTATTTGATTCTTTGCTTGCATCATAAAAGAGAGAAATTAAAGCAAATAAATGATGTTTTATTCAAATTGGATTTAAGGACAAATCAAAAATAACAAAAAAAGAGTATGAGTCTTATTCGTATCCTAAAATCCCTAAGTCCTAAATCATAGTCAAGTCCATCTAGTTAGGAGTCTCATCTTCAACTTCTTTAAGTGTGGCCACCCTCCTAACCTTCTTAGCAGGCCAACATGCAGCTATCCACCATAAATCATAAGCTTCCAACCTGTCTAAGTGATGAGAGGGAAGAACAACATGGAAACTCCTAGCCCATCCATTGGTAACTGCCCTAGCCACAATAGGGGTATTCAGAGTAGACTCAAAGACAGCATCATCTGGGGGCATGATAAGTGCTGAATTGATTACATTTTACCCTTTGTTCTTAATGTATTTTATCCTTAAATTGAGTTTGATTTATTTATTTAGTGTTTTTCCAAAGTTTGTTTATAGGAATTTTATGTTTTAGGAGGCCATGAATCAAAGTTATTGAAATCATAAAGATAGGACACGAATTCGATGCATTTTGGGATAGAATTGAAGAAAAATTTTGAAGATCAAATGCAGAGTTGGTGTATTGACAACGTTGGATACCTTAGAGTATTTTGAGCATAACTTGAGCTACAAATGTCCAATTGAGGCGATTTAGTTGTCATTGGAAATCTAAGAAAAAGATATACAAAAGTCATGAAGAACCCAAAGCCTAATTATGTACTGTTAATAAATGGTACGCTCATAATGATACGGGCGTACCATTTCAAAAAGTGGGCGTACCTTAAGCTACTGTTTCTCAAGATTTGGTATGCCCATGTTTTACGGGAGTACCAACTTTGATTCTGGGCATACCACTGAATATTGTTGGCCGATTTTACGAGATAAAAACACCAAAAAATTGAATTAAAATGAGTGCTTTTAGGGAGTTCGAAACCCTAGCCTTGTGGCTAGGAATTTTAGGTTCCTCTAGGTTCTTAGATAGTTTAGAACTTTATTTTAGAGAGATTGAATTTTAAATCAAGATTAAAGATCCATATTTATATAGATTTGAAGTAGGAAATCAAAGATTGAAGGAGGAGATTTCTACACATCTTTCATGGATGGTTTGAGTTTTCTTATTTATTCTCTTTTATTTTTCATCTTTAATTTCTATCATGAACTGATTGTATCCTATTTAGATATTGATGAACCCTAATTATTGATTGAATAGATTGAATAATTTAAGTTTTGATTAATTTCATCTTTGACTGTCTTGTTTCTATGATTAATCTCTTTTATTCTAATTAATAATTACTAGCTTGTTAATTAGATATAGTTTCCATGTTAATTGAGTAGAGATACCTTAATATGGATTGATCACTCATAGGGATTGAGGATTGATTGGGGTGC
>CATKHJ010101562.1:0-15481 GCA_949750685.1 Vernicia montana | reverse complement strand
AAATGGTCTCATAGCACCCACATACATTTTCAGATGAGTCTTGGGGCATGTGGTTCCATTAAATTTGTCCATGACAGGCATCTTGAACTTTGGTGGAACCCTTGCATTAGGGAAGAGAGCTAAAGAATCGACATCTATCATGTCTTTGTGTTTCTTTATGTTCTTGAGGGTCCTCTCCATAGCCTCAAAATTTTCCATTAATTTCTTGGCTTCTGGAAAGCTAGAAAAATCCCCACTTTGAAAAAGATTCATGGTGGGGGATGGAACAGTAGCATTCAAGTCTAGAGGGGGAGAAGTAGGAGTTTCAGGAGCCTTTCCCTTATCAGTCAGATCGATAATGGGAGGAGGAGTAAAAGTGGGAGCACAGCTTGTACTGGCCTGAGTGGAGGTGGGCTCAGTACATGGAGGAGCAGTGGTGGTATTGGTCATTTCCCTAACTTGGTTAAGGATGGATTAATGCTAGGTGTTGAGGGCATTTGTGAAATTGGCGGATTAGGTGGTGAGAGCATTGGTGAAGGTGTATGCTTGTGTTTTCAGGGCGGTGGTGAGTGCACTTTTAAAGGATTCTTCTTGCTTCTTGAGAAGATTGGCAAAAAAGGTGTTCATAGCATCCTGGTCAGAGGTGTTGGCCATTTGTACCTTCAAAAGAAAAAGGAAAAGGAAGGGTAAGAATTTACACTTGGAAAGGGTAAACAGATGCAACGGTACATCGGGAAAAGGATTCCCTTCACCAGTTTTATTGGTTGGAAATTTTTGGGTGATGGACCACCAGTTTTTGATTTAAAGGGTGAGAAGACTCTATTATTGAGTTTCTTATGCATGTATGCATGTCAATGTCATGATGCCTGATAAAAAGGTTTCATGGTATATGTATAAGCTTTCATTTATTATGGTTCACGGAACCTAAGGTCAAAGGCTAAGACAATTATATGCACAAGGGTGAAAGGTGGCTTGGTTTAAGGGTCCCTGTCCCACTAGAGCATCGATATACCTAACCACATGTGAGTCAAAGAGACTCGCGTGGGTCCAACAGTACGGATTGCTCATTACACAACCGAAATGATTGGGGATTCGTCGCGGGGTGGAATGCTTTCGCTATCTCTCAACATACTCAAAGAGAGTTATTGAGCCAATGCTACTCACCATCTAAAAGTTTTCCTAAATCTAGAGCTAGGCAAGGAGCCTTTATTATGCAAAGTGATGCATGAAAGTCGAATTAAATTTAAATGCCAAATGGAGATTATTTTTGAAAAATTTTAACCAAATAGTAATCATCTTATTTGCTTTCCTTTTATTGAAAAAGGGTGGCAACTAGTCCCTAGTGGAGTCGCCAACTGTGAGGCCTCGCCCGAACGCCCTTCCCCTCACTCGGGAAAATGCCTTAAGGAAAGGCGAGAGCGATTTTTAAGGGAAGTTAAGGAACGGGTTTCGGTGCTCACGAATTGGAAGCAGCTATCGCCTCGGAAAATTGGTTTTTGATTTTTGAAAAGGATTCGGGAGTCGCCACCCTAATTTATTTTAAATCAGAAAATTAAGAAAAAACCCAACTTGAATCTAATTTATTAATTTTTTGATTAATTTACCCAAGGATAAAATCACTAATCTTCGAACCAAGTTTGAGCTCGGGGACTAGGTTTTTGGTTTTAAATAATCTCAATTTGGATTTTAAATTTAATTTGACTTGAAAAATGATTTCATGGATGATGGATATTGATGACAATTCATAATGCATGAGCATGGCATAATTATGAGACAAATGGAAAAAAATAAAAAGCAGATATTTAAAAATCCACAAGTAAAGGAGAGTATTTCCTCTAACCCTTATGGGTATTAGGGTAATCACAAAATCACTCCTTTACTCCAAAAATAATTAACTAAATAACATTAATTACACTTTATATGGAAAGCATAAATTTACATGGAAAATAAATGGGGGAGGGGATTAATTGAGATTTGGATTTGAAGCTTGGATTCAGATTCCAAGCGTGCCTACGTACCTCACTGAATGGGGATCAAAACCCACGTACTTCATTCCACTATGAGGTGGAAAGGGGTTTAAAAATCAGTCAGATTTGATTGGTTTGGTTTGGTTTGGGGTTTGAGTGAGGCTAAGAGATTATACCTTCTTTGTGGGTTTGAGTGGTGGGAGAGTGATTTATCGGACCGGAGTTCCATTTCAAAAAATGAGACTGGTTTTGAAAAAAGGAAGATTTGATTGCTTAATTGCCCAATTTTAATTAATTAAAAGGATTAATTAACCAAATTGAGTGAAGATTTAATTGAAAAAATTAATTAATTAATTAAAATTGATTTTTAATTAATTAACTAATTGAGAGTGGGTGGGGATTAATTTTAAAAAAAATTAATTAGTTAATTAAAATTAATTTTTAATTAACTAACTAATTAGAGTGAGTGAAAACTAATTAGAGAGAGAGAGAAAGAGGAAGCAAATGGATAGCAATCACAAGAGCTTGAGGTGTGTGTTGAAATGAAATTGAGGGGGATATTTATAGGAGCAGATGGAAGGTGGAAAAGACCAAAAAAGGCCTGAGAAGTGGGAAAAAAGAGGGGTAAAAAGGTCATTTAGGCGAAAAAGTGTAACGACCGCTAAACACCCTGGCGGAGGAGCGTGAAGCCCACGCGCATCTGCGAGGACACCTGACGGACGTCCGCCGGAGCGTCTGGCGAATGTGTCAGTCCCGTACTGACACGTTAGCTCCTGCACTGACACGTGTCTGACACGAGAAAAAGGACAGCCGCGAAACGCACCAGCGGATCCGCTTGGAGTCCACGCTCGTCCGCGAGTGGTGTTGGCGGATGTCCGCCAACGTGCTTTGCGGACGTGTTCAGGGCACTCGTGGACACGCGAGTGGGTCTCGCGGACGTCCACGAGCTCCTCGGATCCCGCGCCTTTTCATCTTTCGGTTCTATTTTTGGGGTTTTTCGAGTCAGTTTTCGAGGGTTCCGGGTCAGTTTTTGGGCTATTCTGAAGTCTGAAAAATTACCGGTCAGTGGCGGTGGATCCGAAATTAATTATCGGACAGATTGGCAGTCAGTTTTTGAGGAAAATCTGTACAGTCTCAGGAAAATACTGTCTGGTACAAATGGTCCGGTCAAGATTGGAAAAGTTTCGGTTTTGATAGAAAAATATTATGATAAGTTCTGTGAGTTCAGAAATAATTTTGGAGGTGCTAAAATGAGGGTTCACAATACCAAGCCATTATAGTAATACAAAAGAATTTACGAATAACATATTAGCAGAGCAACCCGCAAGCAAAAGTATGAAGCTCGAGTTTTACCTTGCAGACTCTTCTACAGCACCTGAAAAATATAAACCATTAAAGGGTGAGACAAGCTCAGTGAATACATAATAACTCAACATGATATGCCAGCTAGGTATATATGTATCAATAATGGATAATGGCCTTATCATTTTTAGGCAATTTGAACAATTGGGTATTTCAAATATTTCCATGGAATTCATGCTCAATATTATCAATTGAAATGTTAGGATAAACAATAAATTATTATTTTAGCAGAAATCGCATATTTTCAAAAATGGTATGTTTCCATTTGTAATAAGATCGAGTGGCGGCTAAATCCATGCTCACTCACAATAAATTTAAGTCGTGAGACTGATCAGGTCTCCCGGTTAGGACCACCCTTCCTAGCTAAGTCAGATACACTATCCCTACCTAACGGGCCTTCTTACCATATGCACATGACTGATGTATACCCCACATCAGATGGGGATTTCTGCTTTGCTTTAAGTATCAATATAATAAGTACAATAACATATTGGCTTTGAATGAAACAATGTTACTCTTGAAGAGTAAAGGTATCCATAGATTACAATATTACAATTATAAGATAGACTAAGGGTCTTAAAGGTACTTTTATCATTTTGGTTCATGAAAGGATATCAATAATATTGAATTTCAATAAAGGTATCAAATTGGATACAATGGATGAATGAATGAATGACAATACTATAAAGAATGCCCATAACATATCGAGTATTATGTACTCACCTTAGAATTCCTTAGCTCCTAAATTAACACAAACAAAAGTGATGTTCGTCCGATGATTTTTGTTCTTTATCCTTAGGTTCTATAAGGAATCAATTTACTCAAGTTACTACATGGATCATCACAAATACTTAACTTATTATTCTACTTAATTTCTATTTCTAGTACCATTAAGTCTAACTTAGGATACTAATCACTTATTATAATTCACGTTATTACACATAACATACATTATATACAATTCCATTTTTCATAACACATGAATGCCTTAATACTTTTGAATTGCCGAATAGGCTTGGTCAATTACAATCTTTTTTTCATCATATGATAAAACAAATATTATACAAATTAAGTCTATTAATAACATTTTGTATTTCTTGCATTTTTTAAACACATTAAAGTTTCTATTTGTATGATTGAAAATTTCGCCATTTATATTTTAAATTTATTTCATACAACACTAATTTACTTACTATTATACCAAAATTTTTTATAATCAATTTATTACTTAGATAATTAATTGAAATTCTTAAACTTACCTAACCTTTAAAAGGAAATTTTTATATTTGCTAACAAAAATTAAATTAGTTTTCAATTGATGCAATTAACACTTAATTGAACCTAAATCATGATTTAAAATACAAAACAAATTAAAGACTCGAAATGCATAAAGTGGCCGAACCACTGTACAAGAGAAAACCCAAAAAAAGTTTATATATAATTCATAAATTGACCAAAAAAAGTTTATATTTAATTCATAAATTAGTTTCAAATATCACTAATTAACATTCCAATGAATTCAATTAAACAATCAATTGAATCATTGAGACTTTAAAAAAAATTCCAAAATTTACTTAACTTTCAAAAAGAGAAATTTAAGGTTTTCTCAATCAATTTCAAATTAACTTTAGTATGATGAAATTAACAAAAGAACAAATATAAATACATGATCAAACATGAAACAATCAATTGATAAAAAAAAATGAATGGGCCAAAAATTGAATCAAGGGGAAAATTAATATTTTCCATTCAATTTTCAATTTAATCTCACATATATCTAATTAACATGCCAATCAACTTAATTAAACTATCAATTTAATTAATTGGACATTTGTATAAGAAAACTTAATTTTTACTTAGAACATGAAAGAGGAAAACACATGAGTTTAATTACCAATTTCAAATAAATTGCTAATTCATGTAATTGGCACTTAATTATTCCCAAATCATGAATTAAAACACAAAACAATCAAGGAATTGAAAATTTCACCCTTTCATGGCTGAAATTTACAAGAAAATAATAAAAAAGAAATTTTGCTTTCATAGCTACAATTAATCAAGACTAGATTATAATGAATGAAAGGATTTAAATTCTTGATTGTTACCTTTGAAACTTCTTCTTTGGTGGAAAATTTTATCTTTGGCCAAAATTTGATAGGGAGGAAGAAGAGAAATTTTGTTCTTTGTTTTGTTTTATGTAAAAATGAAGAAGATGATGGTGTTTGATTTTAGTCAATATTGGTTAATGAGATTTGTGGGTAATTGTGGTGGGATGGTTTCCAAAAAGAAATCCTTAGAAACTAATACTTCACAATTAATTTTAGTACAAAGTCTTATGCTAGGCTTTGAATATGATTTATTCATATTTTACACATGGGATAAATTTCAAGTTCCCAATCCAATTATCTTAGATTAGGCCAGCCATCCCTTGGCAAATATGGGCTTGACCCATTTGTTTGGTCACTTGTGCAAAGAATTTAGACTCTAGGTATTGGGCTTAACCCAATTGCTTAGTTGGTTGTATAGTTTTAAAGACTTGGTATCACATATTGGGCTTAGCCCAATTTCTTTGAAATTAATAAATTTATCATATAATTCAAGTGATATTTATAATTAAATATGAACAAATAAAAATTATATGAAAAATAATTCACAACAATTCACTCATTGATTTCATATGCAAAATTATTAAGTCCTATTTTCATAAGTAAATTTTCTTTCTTAGGTTAACTTGGATATATATGTCTAGGGTATTACAATCACTCTCCCAACCTAGATAGTGTTTAATGGCTAATACTAAACCCTTGAGCAATGATTGCTCTTATAACTAACACACAAGGTGTTGAAAGAAAATGAAAGCTTGAGAATTAAATTTGCAAGAGTTTGATTGTTGAATGAGTAGTTGGATATTTCTTCAAGTCCTTTGATGAGGTATTTATAGCTTTCCTCTATTAAAAGAGATATTACAAATGGCTTCAACAAAATCAAACTGCAACAACTACAAAATCTACAATAAATGCCCTGTCAGACAAGAATCGCAGTCGCTATCCACTTATCGCAGTTGCTATTGATATATTGTTGTCGCTACTAGTATTTCACGAGTGCAATATTCATGTGACTCAAATGGCTAGTGCTATGTAGCGAAATTTCGTTCGCTGCTGATGTTACCGTTGCAACTCTTTTTTGGCTTATGAATGTTACGGTCGCAATAGCCTTGTCACGATCGCGATATGCATTTAGCACTTAGGGTTGTGTTCATGACTCTGATCGTGAACTCTTCTAGATAAAATGTGTATTTCATGCCAATAGCTGAATTTCAATCACGATTAATATGGTGTGGTCACGATATTGATTTTGCGGGCGCAAATTACACGTCAGGCAGAACACTTAGAAAATTTTCTAAATTCTTTATTCTCAAGTTTGTCTAATGCATCTAAATTGTAAAAATACACTTAGATAAAATGTTAGTGCTATTCAATTTGATTGTCAAGATCAAAATAGAGATTAACTAAGTTGAAAACCTAACTTAGGTCAACATGAAGGATGTGTAACGGTGGTTAATAAGAGAGGCAGTAGTTATTAGATAGCAAAGTCACGCTAGTTACTAATGAGTAAAACCAGTGATAGAGACTGAGAATAGTGGCATGAACAATAACTAGTAATGCCAGTTACTTGAGAGTGACACCCATTACAAGCGTCGGGACAGAAATGAGAAGTCGACGAGTAACGCCCGTTACCCGTCAGGGCGTATAAATTAGCAACTTTAGCCCAATTAGATTATTTCCCATTTTCTTTCATTTCTAATATGTTCTAAACACCCTAAACACTCTCTAATTGTCTCTCAAGTCTAGATACTTCATATTTCTATCAAGATTACAAGGATCTAAGTGAAAATCCCTCAACCCTTCTTGCTTTAGAGGAGCCATGGGTTTGAGAAAAGGAGAAATCTTGAGGTAAGCTTTCTAATCTTTGATTTTTCATTTGGGTTTTGTTTGATTAGGATTTAATCCTAAATTATGAGTTTAATAGATGATATTTATGGCATTAAATCGAAGAGATGAACTAGATTCATAGAAAATCCTAAAATGTGTAAACCTTAAAATCAAGTTTATCTGTAATGATTAAGAGATAATTGTTAGTAAAGCTTAAGAATTGAGAATCTATTGTTAGATTTGAAGAAACCAAGCTATATGACTAAGGTTACATGAAGTATAGTTAATATGTGATTTGAAAATTCATGTGTAGGCAAGTGAACCAAGGAAGTGATGAGTTTCATGCATGGTAAAGGTGATATGAGCTTAATTGGAAGGATATAGCAAGAACAGGTGAGTAGAAAATATACTACTATATTTGTAATTGTTATCCTAAGGCTTAAAGCCTAATTTATTGTTAAACCACCATGAGAAAGAGCATGAGAATGATTTATTGAACCATAATTGCTTTATGAAATCTTATAATCTCTTGCTTAGCCATTTGCTAATTCTTATTTTCTTATGAGAAGAACCATATGAGTTTATTTGATTATGAGAACCATGAGATCCTATATGTATGTGAACTATGTGAACCATGATTATTCTTATCCATATATTGATAATCCTAATTAGAATAGAAACTCCCGACCGATATTGGTAAAATATTAGACATTGTGCACATTGTAACTCAATGGATAGAGTATAATATCCTACCCCTATCTAGGAAGGGTAAATTGTCTTAGATGTGAAACCCGATCAGTTTCATGTATTCACAAGGAAGAGTATGTTAATGAAAAACCTCTGCTCTTATTACAAGGAAAAGTATGCTAATCCAGCCTCTACACTTATTTTACGAGGTGAGTATGCTAATAAAGTGTTTCTACTCCTAACATTTTACGAGGATGATTTCTATTTCCATATATTTACGAGTTATAATTCCTTTTATGAGCTATATACATATCTATCCTTATATCATACTTGTTATTTGATCCTTATGAGCCATGTGAGCCCATTTGCTAAATTGTAAGTCGTTTGATGAGTTATGAGACAAAGCCATCCTTGTGAGCTAGCCTTGAATCACATAGCCTCACAAGTATGGTAGTATTTTTTTACTTACTGAGAAATCTCACTAGTTGCTGTTAATGTTTTTCAAGGGATTAGTGTTTATCAACTCGGTTCTTCAGACTTCCTTCTTCCTAAAGAACCAATTTGATAAATGTAACTTCTCCATTAATCTATTTGTATTGAGGTATATTTTAAAAGCTTCATGGGTGTTAAGAGAGATTATTCTTTTGGCCTATATGGCAATTACATGAATGGTAATATGTGTATTGACTTATTATTATTAGAATGTTATGAGATGTATGAGACTTATGAGTAAGTGTATGTGTACTTGATTATGAGTATGTAATATGATGAGATAGATGTGTATTTATATGTTTAGGTTCTGATCTTAGGGATGAGTACGAGTTATTAGTTGCTATGATGCCATGTAGATTGTATGTTAGAAGGGTTCTACAGGTTTTCGGTGGCTTTACGCTTACCTATGCCCTAGGACAGTCACAGTTGCGAAATTGAACTGTGATTGTCAACTTGTCAAATTTATTGATCCGACTTGAAATGTGACTATCTTGACTTGAAATCAATTAATAAAAATAGAAAATTGATAAATTTCAAAATATTTTTTTCAAACCAAAATAAAAAAAAGCTCTTCCTTGTAAGAGAAATTGGAATAACAAACGAGGTAACAAACGAGATAGATGTGTATTTATATGTTCAGGTTCTGATCTTGGGGATGAGTACGAGTTATTAGTTGCTATGATGCCATGTAGATTGTATGTTAGGAGGGTTCTACAGGTTTTCGGTGGCTTTACGCTTACCTATGCCCTATGACCGTCACAATTGCGAAATTGGACTGTGATTGTCAACTTGTCAAATTTATTGATCCGACTTGAAATGTGACTATCTTGACTTGAAATCAATTAATAAAAATAAAAAAATTGATAAATTTCAAAATATTTTTTTCAAACCAAAAGAGAAAAAAGCTCTTCCTTGTAAGAGAAATTGGAATAACAAACGAGGTAGCAAATTTTGATCTTCAGCGGCTTAAATTTGATTTATAATCCATTTTAATTTGTATGAAATTTAAAATAATTTAAATTTATTGAGGGTCGACTTGTCAAATTTATTGATCCAACTTGAAATATGACTCTCTTGACTCGAAATCAATTAATAAAAAGAAAATTTGATAAATTTCAAAATATTTTTTCAAACCAAAAGAAAATATTATGATATTATTATAAAAAATTAATTTTATGATATTATGATTTATTTATTTTCTTCAATGGAATTTAAATCCACGTCCTCTTAAAAATAATATTATCAATTTTACCATTGGACCACACCAACACAACTAATACACTATATTAATATTATATAATAAAATATTTTTTAATTAATCATTAAATGCAAAATAGTTCAAATGAATTGAACAACCAATGTATAAAATTTTTCAAATACATTGTTTAATTGATAATACATAAAAAAAAATATTAATATTTAAATATTAAATAATTAGATGAGTAGAATCAGCACAGAAAAAATTACTGTACCCAATTATCTATCAGGATCCTTGCAAATAAATAATAATAAGGGTAAATTATTATTTAGTCTCTAAAATTTAGTTTAATTAATAAAATCATCCCTCTTTTTTGAAAAATGAATTAAAATGATCATTCACAATTGTTTCTATTAACAAAATAATCCTTTTGTCTAAGATAAATAAAATTTTCTGTTAAGTGAATAAAGACATACTAAAATATTCTGGTATATATTATGTGATTCTAAAACCTAATATAACATAGTATCTCTCTTTTATTTCTTTATTTTTTAATAAAAACTCAAATTGAACATTAATTCTTTTGAATTTTACACCTTTTTTTTCTAAAACAAAAATACTATATACTCTAAATAATTAAAAAAAATAATTTTCTATTATAAAGAACAAAAAATAGTTTTACATTATCAAAAAATTATATAACCTTTCATTTTAATTATTTTGAAATGTATACATAAATTTTATATTTAAAACATAATTTGTTTATATTATTAAAATATAAAAAAAAATTAAAACAAAATTTGAGTTTCAATTACCTAACCAAAAAAAAAGCCTTAATTATGTCACATAATTAATTTTGAATCTAATTAAAAAAAATTGAAAAAAATTAATAATTAATTTGAGTTTTATCTTTCTTTTTCTTATAATCAATGGTATTTTAGTACTTTTATTATTAAATTTTTTATTAATTATTAAAAATTATTTTGACTAATATCAAAAATTATTTTATTAATATAAACAAATGTGAGAGACTATTTAATTTATTTCTAATAAAGGAGAGACGAACTTATTAATTAAGCTAAAATTTAGGGACTAAACAGTAAGTTGCCTTAATAATAACATACAAAATCTGTGGGACTAAGTAGAGATGAGGCAAAACTTTTGGGGTCAATTTATGATATTAGATTTTGGGAGAGTGGAAAGACAAGAGAATACTTAAGGACAGGGTCGGCCTAACAGCTTTTGAGCATGAATTTTACTTTACTAGACTTTGAAAACTGAAAGTGGCTCATCAAATGGTCAGCTTATAGAGCTAATTCTTTAAATATGGACATCAAATACGGCCTAACAGCCTAACAGCATGTTTTTGACTCTTCTCTTAATGGGTTCCACTAGCTACTCAATTTGCTGAAATCTATGTATGAACAATATGAAGCTTCTAGCCATGAATTTGGAATAAAAATGAATTATATATATATTTCAAATGAAAGATTATAAAAAAATTGAATATAAATACTAAATTTAAATACTTCATTTCAAATTCGTCTACTCATGGACTTTGAATTTAATCAACTAGACCTAATTTATTAAACTAGAATCATTCCAAGTAGTACCGTAACTAATCAATTAATGGAATAAACTCATTTGATTAAGGGACATTAACTGAAATGAAATTTCACTTAAATTTCCTAAATCAATTAAAAATTTATAATTAATTTTTTAACCCAAATATCCATAATTAATCTCTATTAAAAAAAAAAAAAACATAGTGTGTGAAAACTGAAAATGGAGTGTTATGCAAACTGTAACCCCGAGGAAGGCCCAATCTCTCTCGAATGGAAGCGCCAATTTTGTGGTGTTTGCTTAAAAAAGGGATTCGTTGAAATTTGAAAATTAGTAGCTGTCACTTATCTATGCTATATACAATATATAAAAATGACGGATGAAAAAATACATAATTTAAATTAATATTTATAAAAAAATCTAATTATATTTGAACGAATAAAAAATGACATGATTTATATAAATATTTACAATAAAATTTAATTTTCTACTTGATATTTTTTTATCATTTGAATTTAAATTTTTTTATTTATTATATATATATATATTTTTTATTTTATTATAGATAAATTATGCCTAAATATAATAATTTATAATTTTGATATAACTCATATATATATATATATATATATATATATATATATATATATATATATATATATATATAAAAAGAAGATTGCTGATATGCCTTACTAATCAACATTTGATAAATATTAATTATTAATATAATTATCTAATCAATATTTTATACTTAGTATTAATTCTCTAACCTATTTAATTTATCTATTTATACTTGATGAGAAACAAAATATACCGAACTGAGTTATGAAATAAAGATGGACCTGGTTCAATCTAATATACTTAAAAGTCCAATAAAGATAAAAATCAGGCCACAATAGAACGGAGTTCATTTCCGTGTAGGAAGCTGAAACTATGCTAAATGCCATTCCAAATCCGAACTGGTTAAGGAAATCCATATTCAATTCATATAAGGACTTATACCCTATAAATACCTCAAGAAATTAAACCTCTCAGGTACATTCACTAATATACAAACAGTGCAATACATTGTCCTTAATCTTCCCAATTGAATCAATCATCTAACTTGATCGTCGGAGTGACATTACTAGGCACCATGCCTAGCCCACTTGACTCTTGTTTCTTCTTACAGGTCGCACCAGCTTACAGTCAAGTTCAAGTAAGGTGGAACTATTCCACTTCGGTCGGATTAGCTTCATCAAATTGGCGTTATCTGTGGGGACAATTAATCAGAAATCTTTTCTAAATATTCTCAAATTTCGTGACCTATAGAAGAATTTAATCAAGAAGTATGGTTTAATCAAAAGATAATAATAATTGGGAAAACCTTCCCAGAGACCCTAGAAGTTCCCAAATTCACCTAGGAGTGGAAAACCATGCCGAGACTCATGTCACTCAGCCCGGACGAACCTCAAATACTAATGTAGCATCTACGCTGCAACAATTGAGTGCCATAGTTCCAGTCTAGAGTGGGAATCAATCTATCCTG
Organism: Vernicia montana; assembly: GCA_949750685.1. Taxonomy (NCBI): domain Eukaryota; kingdom Viridiplantae; phylum Streptophyta; class Magnoliopsida; order Malpighiales; family Euphorbiaceae; genus Vernicia; species Vernicia montana. The sequence goes on along the minus strand of CATKHJ010101562.1, from coordinate 2,773 downwards.
TTAACTCTTGAGGCTGTGTCAGCTTTACAGTTGCTACTGAGCACCCTGCAAACCCCTTAAACTACTTCGGCAATCAATGTTCAGGCAAATATCGAAGTAATACCAGGAGAGGATCTTACTCGAAGGCTCGACTTTGAAGAAATACCACCAGAAACACCAAACCAAGATCGTGTGATTGAAAAAAGTAGGGAAAAAGTAAGATCAGAAATAGTCAGACTTGGCGATAATGCTAAAAAGGAAAATCCCAACCAAGGGTAAAGTGATCAGACAACCAGCAGAAATCGAAGCAAGGAAGACCATCCTCGGCATTCGAATAGGGCTGACCCAAATAGTAGAACCAAGGAAAGGAGACAATCCAAAAAGAGAACTAGAAGGGAAGGATAATCTCTCTCCGAGTCTTCCAGTCATGAGGCCATTAGCCAAAAGAGGGATGAAGAGATAACAGAGACCCTTAAAAAGTTTTTAGAAGAAATTGCTAAGGATAAAAATAAAAAGTCCTTAGACAAAAATCTCAAATTGGCTCTAAAATCTCCTTTCACTAGATCCATACAAGAATACAGAATGCCCAGTAAATTTAAGCCTCCAAACTTGAAAAAATATCATGGTGAAACAAATCCAAGAGCCCATGTTATGGATTACAAACATGCGGTAGAATTACAGATAGGAAGCGAAGAGGTGTTATGCATGGCTTTCAGAGGATCTTTAGAAGGAGCAGCCACTCGGTGGTTCGATGGCTTAGAAGAAAAAAGTATTACTAATTTTGGGCAGCTCGCTACTCAGTTCATGCAAAGATTTGCAGCTAGTATTCCAGTGGAAAAATGAACACAAAGTCTCAAGGCCATAACACAGAAAGAATGAGAGCCCTTGAGAAACTATATGGCTCGTTTTAACAAAGAGGCCCTAAAGGTCACACAGCTCGACCAGCCTAGGGCAGTAAAGGCCCTACAAAATGGAACCTTCCATACAGATTACTTTAAAGCATTATGCAGACATGCACCTCGCACTCTGGAAGAAGCTATAGCTATTGCCCAAAAATACATTAGGCAAGATGATGCCTACTCCTTCAATCAGTTCACTAAGAAAAAAAGGGCAGATGAAAGTTCTAAGGTGGAGAGCAGAACTAAGAAACCGTAAGAGCCCAGTAGGGAAAATAAGAGAGGTAGGAGCGAGAAGAGTAGATCACTTCATACCTTAGACCTGACCAAGTTGACTCCACTCAATGCGAGCCCAGCAGAGGTGTTCGAAACTTTTAAGGATCAGGATATTTGGGCTCGCCCTTAACTGATGTTTACCCTACCAAATAGGCGAAGTAAAAATAAATATTGCTTGTTTCACAATACTCATGGTCACAATACCAATGATTGCAGGCAATTATTGGAAGAGATTGAAAGATTGATCAATCAGGGATATTTGAAAAACTTTGTAAAAGGTAACCAAGGCGAAGCCAACAAAGATAAAGGGAAGCAAGCTGTTAATGATGGGTCAGTAGGAGTCATTAATTGCTTAACGGGTGGACCAGATGAAGTTGCAATGAGCAGAAGTTAGTGTAAAGCTTCCCAAAGAAAGAGTGAGGAACCTGAGTTCGTCTTTTGGAATGGATGTCCAGTACCAACTAGAAGAGGGGATGGAAGCTAAATAAGACACCCTCACTCAAATCCATTAATCATCCAAACAGTGGTAGCCAATTTCTTGGTAAAAAGGGTGTTAGTAAATAATGGCAGTTCGGTAAACCTGCTCACAGCTGAAGCATATGCTAAGATGGGGTTTAAAGAAAACGATCTAGAGGATATCAGAAATCCAGTTTGCACTTTAGATGGAAAAGAAATACCATCGGTTGGGATCACAAGGTTACCTGTTACAGTAGGTTCTACCCTAGACTGTGTTACAGTAATGGCAAATTTTGTGGTAGTGAGATTATCACTAAGCTATAACATCGTGTTCGAAAGGCCTCTCCTTTATGATTTTAATGCATCAACCAACATCAGACAACTCAAAATGATCATCCCCAAACCAGATGGGGGAGAAATATGTGTTTATAGGACACAAGAACGAGGAGAGCCAGAGAGAAAAAAATAGAAAAATGTATCCACCTCGCATTTGGCAGAAGAAATCGCCTTGGTTGAACCAGCATACAGAATTCCAGAGCAGAGGACTGAGCCAGTAGAAAAATTAGAGAAAATACCAATGGAAGGAGGAGGATCGAAAAAATACTATCACGACCCGACTTTCGAGCCACGACAGTCCTAGGGCATGGGTAGGCGTAAGGCCACCGAAAATCCGTAGAACCCAATACTAATCTATAACCAATCATGCATATACGATTCCCAGATCAGAACCCCAAATACACTACTAAAACCATCCAAATCATTCATACATTAAATGTATTCCATTGATACAATAAAATAATATGATATATATTACAATCCCAAATTGAATAAATAATACTCAACCATCATATACAATATCACAATGACCATGGAACTCTAGACTTGACTCTTGGAGATACATATTCATTATGATATAATCAAAATGACAAAATAAAAACATGGACAGAGTAACCCTCAAGCGAGGAGATAAAGCTTGAGTTTTACCTCGTCTCAACCTCTATAGCACCTGAAAAAGAAATAAACACTATGGGGTGAGATATAAATCTCAGTGAATACATAATAGTTCAACATGATATGCCGGCTAGGTACAATATATAATATGCAATTAGAATAGTTTTAAGGCTTTTAGCAATATAGACAATTAGATATCGAAGTTATCACAATGG
>CATKHJ010101538.1:0-13301 GCA_949750685.1 Vernicia montana | reverse complement strand
TGGAAAATTTTGATTTATCTCCAAATATCGTAACCTTAGCAGTCATGGAATTTTCCTCCATACATATTTGATTTGTTATCTGTTAATTCAAATTCACTATTAAAAAAACATAAGATATTTTACTATTAAATCTATAAATTCTGACCAACTCATGCAAATAAGATAAAAATATGATTTAGTTCTTTATTGTAATTGAAAAAAATACAAGAAGAAAAAAAAAGTAGAGAACAAAAAGTTAGGTTAGCTATAATTAACAGCAAAAATAAACTGTCAATGACAGTCAAAAAAAGAATCAAATAAAAATCTCTATGGGCGGCCGCTAGAGTTTATTAAATAGTTTTATTATTATACATCTTAAAAAATAGTAAGATATAGCTTTCCCAAGTATATAGTTATTTTGAAATTAATAAATATAATTTAGGAGAATTAAATGTTTCTTTGACAACACTCCATTTATAGATACATTATTATTTAATTATTGTTTAGGAGAATTAATTTTTTTTATCAAATTGATACATTATTATTATTATTATTTTTATTATTGAAGAAAATTATTATTATTATTATTTAACAATGGATAAATTCAAAATTTTTAAAGAAAAAAAATTATCAAAATTCCAAATTACTAAGTTACTAGCTCAAATAACTTTTTTTTTCAACTTTATAAAGAAGCATTCTAGTGCTATGCATTTTTATCACATTATGAAATGCTAAACATGTTGAATCATATTCAATAATTTTTTTTAAATCTCCAAACACTTGTTCAACATTTTCCTTTTTATATTTGAGGATACAAATTAAACAATATATGAATTTTTTATGATAAATAATTTAGTATATACTAATAAAATATATAATTTTTTTTTTTAGCATTGAAGAAGAAAAATTTGAATCTGAGTCAATTAACAGACAACATATGCTCTTATTGTTAATCTATGTCTAGATGTGCAAAATATAAATTTTAATTGTAAGTATTAAAAATAATAATAATAATATATATATATATATATATTTTAATAATTAATATTAAGAATAGTTATCAAACTCGAACCAAACCACTAGATCAATTTAACCATAACATGTGAGAAATAGCGAATTGACTCGACTAGAAAACCAAATAAGTAAAAAATTGTGTTAGCCGTATCGAACCATAATTGAATGGTTTGATTGAATAATTGATTCAGTATGATTTTTAATCAAATCACGTGAGTTTAATATAATATTATAAAATTTAATTTAATTTTTATACTTTTACAGATATTTAATATTTATTAGGTGACTTTTAAGTTTATAAATCATTAATTACATATTAAAAGTATAAATATATTTATGTATATTTAATAATTAAAAATATATAATTTTATTATTAAAAAATCCATAAATGAACCATTCCAACTTCATTTTTAATTTTTTTACTTTACGAATCAATGTTTGATCCTAATAATACTGGTATTGATTGTCTCAATTTATTATTATGAATTAGTGAACGATCTCACCAATATTAAGATTTTCCTCTCAATACTTAAAAAAAAAATTATTATTATGAATTAACAAATAATACTTAATGCATACTTTAAATTAAATGAATGCTTTTAAGTCTAACATTAATTTAGCGAGTACCAAACTAGTAAAACTGTTGCCAGTAATTCGAATCAAGCAACAATTTAAGATGTTGAAACGATTAACTAAGAATTCCATTAAAATAAAATAAAAAAAGACATTTTACACTCGCCCTTTCATAATTAATTGGAAATTAGAGTTAGGCACAAAATTTCTCATCAATTTTACTGTAAAAAATATCTTAAAAAAAAAAAAAGAGAGCTCAATGAGGAAAAATAAAAGCTCAGAATGACTTTTTCCTATCATAGAAGTAAAAACAAAAATCCTAAATGATGCATATGGATTAGGTACAAGAGATCATGCAGTCCAGATTTCAAAAATGTAGAAAGTCAATCTTATTATATACAAGGACTAAGGCTTTAGTTGCACGTTTGATGAATATACCTTAATTGCATGTTTGACAAGACAAGGCCCAAGGGTGCTACCTGTGTTCGCCCATCACCCATCTGTCAGACACACCGTGCAACGAATAGGACCGTCAGGAATGAGTTTCTAACTAGAGTCTCTCTTTAACCACATATGTTAATAACTAACAGATTTATAGATCTAAACAGATAAAAGAAAACATAGAAATCCAGTCCCTGATCATAACCCAAAACTATGTACATGAAGCTCGACAATCTCTGATTCCGGTCTACTGAGCATAACGAGCCATAACAAAAGATTTTATCCTTTACAGCAAGTCAGCAACCAGTTATGGTATCAAACAATGTCAACATCCACCATCTCCTCCTCCAGCCCTCTCACATCCACATTCTCGTCTTTGCCTTCGTACTGATAATCATGGCAAAGAACAGCTAAACGTCAGACACCAAGGAAAAAAAAAAAAAAACTAATGCATTGTAATTTGCCAACCTTAAACATAATACTAGTATGAGCACAATTTCTCACACAATGACAGACCTCATTTTGATATATACCAGCATGAGTCACATGATTTTTGTGACTTTTAACTTGTCAATGTATATATATATATATTTTTTCATGAACTTCTAAATTATAGTTTTATATCATAGATAATCTAATATATTAAAAGACCATCAATCTTTTTTTTATTGTCACCCACTGTTTGTTCGACTTCACATCCTTTGTATCTTTGACATTCCTAACCATTAAACTCCATATTTGGTTTGCATAATCCAATCAACACTAACCAATAATACTAACTTCATTGTTTGATATCGATTCATAGCTATGATGATAGGCTATTATTCAATTTAATTTGCATAATCTACAACCACTTGTTAATAAAGATAGTACCAGAATTATCAAATTTAATAATTAATATAAATTTAACTTCAAAAACATTTTTATAATTTGATATCATTTCATCTCCAATATATCTACACTTTATTTAGAGCTCTAGTTTTTCAATTAAATGAGAAAGCGGTTTTTCACATTAGAGTTAGTTACAGATATAACCAGTTAATTAAAGTGATATTTCTTTTACATTCAAAATGAAAAGTTATTTTTCAATTTAAAGAAAAAAAGAGTACAGTTGAACTCATCATTTGCTGATTATATTTACATGATAATAGTGTACGGTAAAAATTAAGGATTCTGATGGCATGCCTACATTTGATCAAGTTGATTACCATGAAAAGAAAACAGTAATAGTTGTTTGCTTGATACATCATTTGGTAATTAACTTGGTGTTTTCACTTTTCACATCAATAGCTACCTGCTCAGGAATCAAATAATCAAACAAGTCCTAGTTTCCATCACTGAACTATTGTTGACACAATAATACTGTCTGTTACCTCTTCATTTCTTAAACTCCCTGACATTCATGTTTGGAACTTTATTTCTTCAGCACTGTAGGGCTAAGATTAAAAACTATTGGATTTCATCATATATAGGAAGTACATACAAATATAGGAGGTATTGGAGCAAAATCACCTATTTGATAAAATCCCTAAGAAAGATTCAACAACTAAAAGCAAGATTAATTATTTGATATCCTTCTCTTTTTCCTATTCAAAGATCAGCCCTTTGTATCTGAGTAGGTTTATATTTAGGATTAGAATTAGTTAGTAATTTTATGTACTATTATCTTAAACTCGGTATTTTTTGGTCCGCTAAAATGTTCCCCAACCATCCAAACTTTCATATATAGAATAGATAGCTTGAACACCATCCACATACCCATGTCATCTCGGGTGCAAATGTGTACTCAGCATGCAAGCAATAACCTACAAGAAAACTACGATCAAATAACTGAACCAACCTGAGAATAAGTACCCTGAGGGACTGGAGGAGGAGGAGGAAGCAGCACTGGCAACCTTCTGACTCTGGTGGCTCCTTTATCAATTTCTGCTGCAGCAGTTTCAACCACCTCAATATTCTCCTCCTGTTCAATCTCAACTAATTCATCAATTGCATGAGCAGCCATGCTGGTTGATGGTGCCAGAAGCCCCAACCCTGAACCCTTTTGCTGAACAATCAATTATGCAAACCGAATATTTTCTTAAATTGGATTTCAATGACTCCATGCAAATGACGAATAATAGAAGTGCAACCCTCCCTCCAACTATTTTTCTAATGTTAAACAGTCACTGTCATGGCACCAGAATTTTAAAAGCTCCTTAAATATTTATTTATTAACAGGTCAGACCAAGCAACATAAATAGTCCCCATTAGGAGGAAAACGAGGGGAAGAGAAGTGAGAAGCTATCAATCCCTATTGCTGGGTTCCAGAGCAGCCAACTCTACATCTGTTGACACCACAGTGCATGACCAAACACTCCTTGTATTGTGTTGACATTGAAATGTGACCCAAAACTTCCCTTCCATCCTCCTGGCAACAGTTCTCACTTGTTGCTTGTATTACCAAATTCTTCAAATTACTATGATAATCTTATATATTTTTAACAGAGAAGGCCCTCATGTCATTATGAAAGTATTTATTCAGAAAGTATAATGAAATATTGGTATCCACACAACAAACTAATGAAAAAAATGCACCACTACGTGATAACAGAACAAAACAAAATTCCCCACAAAAAGAAGGCAATGAGGAAAGGTGGAGGGAGAGAGAGAACCTTCTCTGCAGAGGAGATGCTGGCAGAAACACTCTTTCCTCTCTTTTGTTTGCTTTCATTTCCTCTAGGTTGATGAGCATCATCCCTATTGTCCACCAACTCAACTTCCTTGTTAAGATTCAATTGTGCAGGATGAGCACTCAATTGAGAAAGCTTCCCCAGTCCGATAGTTCCAGCATGATACCCTCCACCATTCAAATTTGCTAAAATTCAAGAAATATGTCAGCCACAGAAAGCCATAGGCCATTTTGAAGCAGAAATTAGTGATGATGACCAGATATTGAAGTGAATTTCTAATGGCATAATAGCAAACTATGGGATGATGTATTGACCAATTATCTGCATGAAGAAAATAATACACTAGAGTAAAAGCAAGACCACAAGTCTTTGCTAGTCAATGATGAGTCTCACATTTATGTTATTTAGCTGTTGGTCCCATCTCTTACGGGCATTCCTCAGTCCCAAAGCTATTAATGGTCACTAGCAGCCATAGGTGTTTTTCAAGTTATGCCTCTCATTACTTCTTGATTGTGTTAGGCATTTTGTAGTCAAAACTCAAAACAGTAGAGTTTCTAACATATTATTAGGAGTCCAAAGCCTAATTGAGAATGTGTTGAGAGTAAATAGGTAAGCTTGTATCCTATCAAGTTTAATATAGTTGATGATATTTAGATTTTTCAGAAGTTTTGAAGTAACAAGAGTATGATGATTGCCTTCACAGGTGTGAGTGCTTAGGAAACCTATGCATGAGAGTAAGTGATGCTATTCTTGTTGATGAAATAGAAACTCTCATTCATGTATTGACAGATATTTTGTGAAAGGTTTTATGGAGCTGGGAAAACCATAATTAGACTATTTTTTCAACTTTTTTCTGATTTTGCTGATGAGAATAATTTCTATTATCCACCAATTAAAACCTTAAAATCTAGAATCATCTGACCACAATCACAGTTACTATCTTTCCAGTGTTTCGAATTCAGTGATAGTTATGGGCTTCACACCACAATTTTCTCACAAGGGAAGGTAGTTTAGTTTGATTTTGGACAAAGGGAGATGTTAAATATGGTTTGCAAAGATAACTTTTCTACAAATACCTAGATCTTATGCAAGAAAGTTTAATGAGCTAACCATGAATGTGGTGTTAATAAAGATGGGAAGCTCATTATTTCCTGATTCAAGAGGAGGCAGAGATCAGAAATTTCTAAGTCTCTCATTCACAACTAATATGACCTTGAACAGTAAAATGAAATTTTCAGAGACATAAGAATCAAAAGTAAACCAATAAACACATCTGCTAAATAACCTAAAGTTAAACATATGACTCAACAATGACCAGAAAAGACTATAATACTTTAGACCAACTATGACCAAAACTGCCTCACATAAAATCTAGACCATGATTAATAAACAGTTTCTGACAAGGCAAATACAAAAATATTAAAGGACAGCGAGGGGTGACCAACCTGTATGCAATAGGAAAATCATTAACAAGAACAAAATCAGAGAAGTCCAGAAAAGCTTATATATCAACAAATTGCACGCTTAACTCAATTAGGCCTTAATCCCAAACTAATTGGGTCAAATATCTAAATTTGTTTTCTCAATTAAACTCGGTCTAGAGCTACATCTTAAGAAACATTTAGAACCATTAAATCATTTCTCACTACTTTGCCCCATGTCATCCTAGGATTGCTTCTTGCTTCTTATCTTCCACAACTTCAGTGCATTCAAACTTCCACACTGGTGCATTAGTTAGTTTAAGATGCAAATTTGTAAGAGGCATTGCTTCATGTATTGAGAGAAGCTGTAAGGCATTGCCCATAATTTGTAGGCACTACTGTATACCATACTGTAGGCATTTCAATCTCCATTTACCGTATGGCTAACAAAGAAAATACATAATCTAGGGACTGACCAAATGATGCATATTCCACAAGTTTCAGAAAGCATGTCCAAGAAATTATCACCTTTTATCAATTCTTCTGCAGTATTACATTTCACATGCAGACCTTTCTTGTCAGGAGAATAATTATTCTGCACCTCATTCGGCAGGCTGATAGCATGATAACCAGGAGCCTCTCCATCACTAACAATATTGATGCTTGAATCCTCTTCATTGCCACCAATTGTAGTAGTGCCAGAGCCAAGCTGATCTCCCAACTTCTGAAGTCGAACTTGTGACCTATGCATCCATGGATAAACTGAATTATAATACTGAATGCCAAAAACATGTCCTTGAATTAGAGAATGTGACAAAGAGTAATAATGTATGGAAACAGACAATATATATACAAGGAACCAATGAAGTGTTAAAACAAGAACTTACCTTTTTAGTTCCTCCTGAATCCGCACATAGCGCTTATGTGCTTTGACAAACTTCTTGATTTTTGAAATGGTCCTGGAAATTTCAATCACAAAGTCAAGTGGTTGAAGAAAATAAAATCTTCCATCAGCAGAGAATACCAAACAGATAACTTACTGACAGACAAAAAAAGGAAAAATCATGTAATCAAATTCATAACAACCTTTTACTTTCCTCTTTCTCTTTAGACAATTGAGAATCAAGTTCCCGAATTCTGGAAGTAAGAATATCTGCTTCTTCAACTTTCTCGTCCACTATGGTCTTCAGAAAATATATTCACCAAACAACAAAATATATATGCATCAGTTTCATGACCATATTGAAACAAAAGGCATTTATACCAATAATGCAAGAGAAATTTAAAATCATAAAAGAATATATGCCTCAAAATCATTTGCAACAGATGATGGCATGACAAAAATGAAAGAAAATATAGAATCATTTAACCTAGTAATTCCCATATAAACAACAAATTGATAGGTTGAACAAATATAAAATAACAAAATATATTAAGGAGAAAAAAGCACGGTAGAGTGATAACAAAAAATAATAACTAGACTGACCATTAATTGAGATTTCCGCTGCTCAAGCATGTTGATCTCTGACTGCACTTCTATCAGCTGCACATTTCAAAAGAAAAAAAAATTAAAAATAAGAATGAAATTAATGAAGACTGAATGTCTTCTAACCTGAACCCTTCTAACCATTTAAGACACACTGAACTCTCTAACCTGCTCCTTAAGAACAATTCTAGAATCAATCGATGTACTTTTTCTTCTTTTAGCTTGACCTTCTGCCCCATCTGAGCTTTTCAGACTTCCGGAAAAATCACTTTGGCCATCAAAATGCTGTTTTTTCCTGCGCTTTCTATCACTGTTACAGAAGAGTTGTTTGAGAACCCAAAAATGCACAACATGAAGATGAAAACAAAGCAAAAAAAATCAATTATCACATGCAGAGAATAAATGCTTATTTAATTGCAAAATTAGCCTCAAAAAACACCTGAATTTCTTTATTTCCAAACCTTTTTTCAAAAATCAAAACACAATCAACTTGCCATGCCCATGCATAGCAATGACATCATGTTTCCAGAATTGAATTCCAAAATGCAGTGTTCAAATTGAGGAGACACTCAAAAAGGTTTTCCTTTATTTAGCACACTACTACCTAATGATACATTTTGATTCTGCAGAAGCATTAATTAACAAAGAACCATGCCTTTGTGATGGAGATGGTACACAAGCCAGTCAATTCACCCCATCAGATTGTTGATAAATCTATTTAGATTGTTTTTCAAGCCATCTAAAGCTTCATTTGGATTTTTAAATTGTTAATGTGCCTGTACATAAATGTCTCTACCATAGTCCAGAAAGAAATCTCCAGCATGGAACTGGTCAGTTTCTCACAAAATTAGAAAGATTATAGCTATTAAGGCTCAAAACATATTAAGGAGAGAAGTGGTCCTAGAGGCAAATCTGAGTGAGGTGAGGCACAAAGAATTAAAGACAACTACATTCTGTATAAGGCAACTACTCATATTAATAACATAAAGCAATTAGAATTCTAGCACCAACTTTTAAAATAAAAATAAAGATAAAACTAAAGATGTTAAAAAGTCCTAAACCATAATCTATTTTCCCACTAAAAAGCAATAGTCTCTAGAACAACCATAAGAAAACTACTCATCATCAAGAGTAACAAAATCTTCTTCATCCTGATAGGAAAAAACATTCTGTCTACTGTCAGTTTAACCTCGTATCATATTTTCCCCTAATTGCAGATTGCTTATAGTCAAATTAACAATTTAACATCATGCAAGCTAGATTAACGGGCAGCAGATTCTTATATGAAAATTAAGCAAAAATGCATCCAAGAAAAACAAAACATTCAGAAAAGGGATAGGATCCAAGAGGCAGTTAGAAAAGGAGAAAGAAAAAATAGCTGAGAAAAAGGTGTGGGGAAGATGAAGTTAAATTAATATGGATGAAAGAAAGTAAGTTCATGATAATTTGATAATAGGAAATAAACAAGAAAAGTCAGCTCATGACGACGTCAACCTCAACCCAAAATCAGAGTTTCAGTCTCAAGTTCACAAAAATAATATTTGCCTATTTCATTGTAATAAGCTAAATCTTGTGTACATTCCTAAAGAAACCAGTCTCAGAAATAATGGAGAAAAAAAAAGCAGAGATTCCACTTAAAATTTTGTGACATGTTGGGGAGCTGAGCCTAGGCATTTAAGGTATCCAACCTTTCAATGATTGAGGCACTAGGGCCTTGTTAACAACAATAGGATTGGCATAATAAGGAAATTTCATTTGAAAATATTTTGAACTTCTGTTCCACAAAATACAACTCTCACAAAGACTTCACTGGAGATCTAGACACACCCTTAGATTTTAGGATAGCAGTGTATATCATGCATGAATGCAAAAAAGGAATGAAAATAAAGCAATAAGACAGCTAATATAGCCACAAAACAGATCTTAGGAAAGTAAATACCCAAAGAATCTCAAATAAATAGATACCAGCAAAAGATATATTCATTTTAACTTACCTGTTTTTCTCAATGGACCTGGAAGGGCTAGATCCTGAAATGCATACAGAAAACCAGAGGGGTAAAAATAAGGGATGAATACAAATTTACAATAAAACAAAAAGACAACCTTGTATTTGATTGATTCTACCTATCCATCAATGGTTTGCCTAAATGCATTCAAAATTTTGAAGAGATGAAAATTACACATAACCATGAAGGTCAAGTGCACCACTCAATTAATCTATAGCCAAGAAATGAAAATGAGAAAACTATATGATTTAAAATGTGGCCAAGCTATAAGGATGCAATTTCTGACCACGAAATGTGTGTCGTCCTCTTGCATCTCTTCCTGGAGAATATCTACGCCGTGGAGAAAGTCTTTTATCAAGCTTATCCCTCAAGTCACCACCACGATAGTCCTTCCTACCTGCATTAAGAAAAAAAAAGAATTTGCAGTACAGCAGATGTGTCATTATGTTTCTATCTTCCCATAACAGCAAGCAGAGAACCCATAAACGGTAATGAGGCTAAGCTTACCATCACATGGCACAAAAAGAGTAACATAATAATGAACAGTAATTTTGCCTGCTTGCCAATTCCAAAGGTGCCATGAAACTATCACCTCATGTAAGGAATAGAAACAGAAACTTCACCATATAACACTGAGAGAACCATTCCAATATCAAAGTAGAATGGAATAAAGAATAGTTGATATACTCCATCTTCTCGTTGAGAAATAAGACAGGAAATACAATCGAATATAAATGATTTCTCCATTGTGCCATAATGAGAAATAATATGCAAAAAGAATTGGTTTCTTCAAGAAATAACTTGCATAAAAACTGCATAATTCCTCCATTTAGGAAAATCCCTCCACAATGTCATTCAAGGAGAAGTGATAAATAACATGGACACATGGCCTCCACCAGTATATATTTGTTGATATATTAGAGATAACATTTGCCTGTGATTTCAATATCATCAAAGAACATGAACTCCAAGAGACATAATACTGATCATCAAATAGTTGTGGTTAGCAGATACAGTTAGATAAAAGACTATAAAGATCGCCATGATAAACACCAAAATCACCATTATAAAGTATCAACCCTGTCAGTAGATATCTTCTTCATTCATAAATTAGGAAGCCACGCTGCTGATATAATGCAACTCATATCTCCCGAATACACTTTTGATTGCATCTTCAATCACTAAACCAATAAATCCATGAATCTCCATATATATAATAGATGAACAACAAGATAGGAGCTTTGTTTCATAAAATGCTCTAGCAATGGCAAATATAAAAGCACCAAACAAGGAAGCAGGGAGATCCAAATGACAAACAAGAAGTAATCTTCATCCAAACCTAGTTGGATGATGAAGATTCTTTGAACAAATGAAAAAACAAAAGACCCAAGAAACATTTCATGTGGACCTACATTCCAGACATTTTTACACAAAGTTTACAGAGAAAAGTAAAAAAAAAAAAAAAAATCAGTCGACAACAGCCAACAGTATTACTCTCCATTGCATACAAACACACACACAAAATCAAAGATTAATCCATGTTCAAAACTACATTGATTGTGCAAATCATTTCCCACCTTCAAAACTCATCAAAATCCCTAAACCATGGGAAACCATATTTAAAAATAATAAAAGAAATCAAGGAATTAAGATTAATAATCCAACTATATGCATAAAATTATCAACTAGAGTAATATAATGACGCAAGAAGAAGCTAATTTACCATTATAAGAACCCAAAAATTGTCGAAGCTCAGCATTTCCATGGGCGAAGGAGCAATTCTGACGCGGACAATGACCCTTTTGATACAATACACATAACTTCGTTTTGAAAAGCTTCCTTTCAACCATTTTTTTCTTATTAAACCAAATACAAAAATAAAATAAATCTTCCAAGAACGATGGTGAAACAAACTACGAAGATAAATAATATGAGAAGAAACCAATCCTCATTTCGATCCAACCATACAAATAGAAAAGATTCCTGCACGTTTGAATAGCTATAGATTGTGAGTTACTGAGAAGAGAAGCGCACAAAATTTCAGACTCGAACACTCCTCAGTGAACGTACCTTGTTAGAGTATAGAAGGATTAAACGAACAAGTGAATCGTAGAGAGGGGATTATAGAAAACCCTAGCACTGAATCATTGTAAACGAAACCATGGTCGTCAATCGCGGGCGACGAAAGATCGGTGGATTTGTTGCTTTTTTTTTTTTTCAGAACATATGTATTTTGTTTAGTTAGGCTAAATTTAAGAGTTTGGTTTTTTATTTATTTTTTTTTCATAAAAACATAAGCAAAGGAGTGTGAATTTTTAATCATTCCGTCCGAATTCACTGACACGACGTTGATTAAGAATTAGAGTTTAGTTTAGGGTTATAATCAAGCTCAACGGACCCGAATTATAGTATGTTTAAATTTGACTTAATATTTTTTTCAATTTTGAATTCAGCTGGTTAATAAATTATAAATTAGCTAAACTTAAGTTAGATTCGTTATAAAATTCGTTTATAATTTATCAAAATACTCAACTTTTTAAATATTTAAGTCTAATAAAATAATTATAATAAAAATATTTAAAACTAACATAAAAATAAAAATAAAAATATCCAATTAATGAAAAAAAATCCAATCATAAAATTGAGCATTATATGTATTACAAATATATTATTTTTTCCATTCATTTTTATGTGTCGTTTTTTATTATTTTATAAAGATTAAGAAATAATTAATTACGTTAAATTTCAAAAATAAAATGACTAAATTACCTTTATTGATTATAAAATAATGAATAATATGTATATTAATTATATAGTAGATAATAAGGATATAATTGAAGAAAAAAAATTCAAATCTTATTGGTTTCCTAAAGTGACATATATTTTGAAAAAAATTTCCTTCAAAAAACGTCAGATAAAAAGGAATGGAGGGAATAATTAATAAAAAAAATATTTTTAAATATTAGAATATTAGATTTCATAATAAGGAAATATTATATTAGGTTAATCATGAGTATATATATTTTAGTCAAATTGAATTACCAAAAATTTAATAAGAGTATTAAAATATATTTTTTGGAGTGTCAAAATTATTAAGTTAATAATAATAATAATAAAGTTGGTCACGAGCTTATTATTGAGTTGTTCACAAGCCTATTAATCAAGCCTGTTTGTGAGCTTATTATTGATCTGTTTACGAGCCTAATCGAGCCGAGTTTTACTTTGTTCAAGCTTGTTTCGTTTATATCACGACCCAACTTTTGAGTCGCGACGGTTCTAGGATATGGGTAGGCTTAAGGCCACCGAAAACCCGTAGAACCCTTACATGCTATACAATCTAATACAGTATCATACAACTAATCCAATATCATCTCATCACATGACATCATATCATGTTATATCTTAAGATTCAAACCTGAACACATATACACTTATTTTTCTCATCTCATACTTATCAATAGTATCATAGAATTTATTAATTAACTCATACATATTCTTGTTTTCATATAACTCTTATTACATATACAATAATTACAATACTCTTTTAACACCCATGGAGCTACTAAGATAACTTTAATATATACATGTACACATATATTAAATAGAGCTTTACTTTAAGAAGAAAATCCTCAAGTGAAAATTTATACTTGAGGAACCACTTGCTCACTATGTTGCATTCCTGAAAAAATAGAATCACTAATGAGATAAA
>CATKHJ010101507.1:0-29441 GCA_949750685.1 Vernicia montana | reverse complement strand
TTAGCATTAAAGTTTTTATATTAGAATTTTTGTTGGCAATTCATAAAAGATAAGCATGGTACTTTAAGGAAAAATAAATGTGGATTAACTTTCCAAAAATAAAAAAGGTAGAATAGTCAATTTAAATTATACATGTCACGATCCCATTCCAGAGCCGCGACGGTTTTAGGGCATGGGTAAGTGTAAGGCCACCGAAAACCGTAGAATACATTCCTGCTATAAATCTAATATTGTATCAAGTAATCTAAACCATAAAATCACATACAATTATTGCCCAATATTATAACCTGAATCGTATTAACCATCAATTACATTTATCAATAATATTTATCAATTAACTTGTACACATTTCTTATCATTAATTTTTCTTATGTCAATATAGTTCATTAATCATTACCCAATCTTTGACTTTCAATTTATACGGAGCAACTAAAAAAATATAAACATCAGTTATTTTAATATTCACATATAGAATATTAATTCTTAACAGAACATAAATGTATACATTGTACTTCTTGATGGAGAAGAATGATCAAGAAGCTTCTAGCTAATTCCAATCAACCTCTGCCTTCTATGCTCTGCAAACTATAACTTGAATTCACAGACGATGTCGTGAGCCGTCAACTCAGCAAGTTTATGAATGCATATGAACAATGAGGTATCCAAGTGGTTAACAATATACAAGTATAATGGTTTATAAGAACAAATCAATCAATGGGTCACAAGAACATATAAATATCAAATATATTAAGGTTTAATAATCAATAAACAATAAATATATGTGTCATGAAAGAAAGCATCAAAGGCATATGGTTTAGTAACAGAACAATCAATCAATCCGTCAATTACTCATTTCAATACGTTAATCATCTTATGGGCAGGACTATACTACAATCCCTATGATCACTATATATTTAACGTGCATTCTGTAAATACACACCTGGAGTACTGCCCTCTCCAAGTAAGGCATATGTTTAACATGCACTCTTTAAGTACATGCCTAGAGTACTGCCCTCCCTAGGTAAGGCATAACCAAGTGCACAAAGTCTAATGGCTATATCCCTGTGAGGCCTCGCCCGAATGCCCCTCCTCTCGCTCGAAAAAAATGATGTGCCTTAAGGAAAGGTGGAGCGATTTTTAAGGGAGGTTAAGGTACGGGTTTCGGTGCTCTCGATTGGAAGCGGCTATCGCCTCAGAAAATTGATTTGATTTTTTTAAAAAAAAGATTCAGGAGTCGCCACCCTAATTTATTTTTAATGGAAAAATTAAGGAAAAATCCAATTTGACTCCAATTTATTAATCTTAGATTAATTTACCCAAGGATAAAATCACTAATCTTTGAACCAAGTTTAAGTTTGGGGATTAGGTTTTATGTTTTGAATAATTTTGATTTGGCTCTTTAATTTAATTTGACTTGAAAAATGATTTCATGGATGACGGATATTGATGACAATTCATAATACATGAGCATGGCATAATCATGAGACAGATGAAAAAAATAAAAAGCAGATATTTAAACATCCACAAGTAAAGGAGAGTATTTCCTCTAACCCTTATGGGTATTAAGGAAATCACAAAATCGCTCATTTACTCTAAAAATAATTAACTAAATAACATTAATTACAATTTACATGGAAAGCATAAATTGACATTTATATGAAAAAAGGGGGAAGGGGAGTGATTTGGATTTGGATTTGAGGCTTGGATTCAGATTCCAAGAGTGCCTATGTACCCTATTGAATGGGGATCAAAACTCACGTAGTTCATTCCATTATGAGGTGAAGGAGTTTAAGAATCGGTCAGATTTGATTGGATTGGTTTGGGGTGAATTTTGGATTGGTGAGAGAAGATGTTGTACCTTCTCTTTGGGAGAATTTTGTGTGAGCGGAGTGATTTTCCAGACCGAAGTACTGTTTTATTGGTTTTGGTTTTGAAAAATAAATTAATTTGGTGACTTGGTTGCTTAATTACCCAACTTTAATTAATTAAAAGGATTAATTAATTAAATTGATTAATTAAAATGATTAATTAATCAAATTGAGTGGAAACTAATTGAAAAATTAATTAATTAATTAAAATTGATTTTTAATTAATTAACTAATTGATGAGTAAGAAAACTTAACTGAAAGATTAATTAATTAATTAAAATTGATTTTTCATTAATTAACTAATTAAGATTATAACTAATTAAAAAATTAATTTTAATTAATTAATTGAGATTAAAACTAATTAAAAAATTAATTAATTAATTAAAATTGATTTTTAATTAATTAATTAAAACTAATTGAAAAATTAGTTAATTAATTAAAATTGATTTTTAATTAATTAACTAATTGAAAATTAAAACTAATCAGAGAGAAAGAGAGAGAGAAAAAAAGAAGCAAATTGGATAGCCAATCAACAAGATGCTTGAGGTATGTAGAAATGGTGAGGAAAGTGGGGTATTTATAGGGAAAATGAGGAGTGAAAAAATACTAAAAAGCGCTTGAAAAGTGAGAAAAATGAAGGGCAAATTCGAAATTGCACAAAAAAGGGAACAACCACGACGGGGCTTGGCGGACGAGCGTGTAACTCACGCGCGTCCGCAAGGTGTGCCGACGGCGTCCGCGACAGACGTCCCGGCAGACACGCTGGCACGTCCAGCGGATGTGTCAGTACGGGCTGGCGTGTCTGCCACTGACGCATGAAGGGTATGCGCGGCGTCCGTGAGGCAGGTGGCGCGTCCGTCGAGGTGCCCAGACACGTGGCGAACACGCGGGCACGTCTCGCGGACGTCCGTGAGTGCCTCAATTTTTGGGCTTCGATTTGATTTTTGGGATTTTTTCGGGTCAGCTTTCGAGGGCTTTGGGTCAGTTTTCGGGCTATTCTGAAGTCTGAAAAATTACCGGTCAGTGACGGTGGATCCGAAATTAATTATCGGACATATTGACAGTCAGTTTTAGTGAAAATTTAGTCAGTTTTGAAAATGTACTGTCTGGTACAGAAAGTTTGGTCGGGGTTGAAAAAGTGTCAGTCTCCTTGTAATATTATGCATGAAAATCTATTTTTTCAATGGGGCGCTGTCCCCCTGACTCCTACCCGCTAACCGGCTAGCAGGACCGCCGTACTGGCTCTGCGTAGCGCACGATATTTAGCAGGTATCAAGTTGCAGTAGCATTTTAAGGGTGTAAAATTGAGGGTTCACAGCAACTTTTCAATCTCAATTCCGGCAGCCATTTCAACGGGTTTTGGTCTCATTGGAAAGCTCTCTCTGCACAATCTTCCATTTGACACCAACCCCAATCAGTATAGGTGACCAACGGCGACATATTCAGGCGATGAGTTTATATTGTTAATTGAGCATTAAAATGAGTTAATGAGAATGAGACTTTAATTATTTATGTGTTTATATATATATATATATATTTGGTATGCGAGTGATTAAACTCAAGTAAATGATTTTGAAGGATTCTATAATTGAGAAGTATCACTTTATTGTATATGTATAAAATGTGATTTAAAAGAAGTAAACGATTTATCTTAATTTTAAATGGTTTATAAGCTAAATTAAAGTTTTATTGAAAAAGAAAGTTTACTTATATATAAATGAATTATTTAAAGGATTCTTACAGAAAAGAGTTTCAAAAAGGAATGCTTATATCTAAATATCTATAGAAACTTTTAAAATTATAAATTACCTTTTTAAATAAATTACTTTCAAACGTTTTTTTTAATTATATTAATAATATTCTTTATATATATATATATATATATCACTAGATTAGTAAGCATGATTAGGGATGGCAGCGAGGCGGGTTTTGCATTACCTATACCTGACCTGCCAATATTTTTTTTAAACTTGCCGAAGCGGGGCTAGGCCGGGCAGGCGGTTTATAAAACGGGGACGATACCTGCAGGTATACCCATTTTTATTTTTATTTTTTTTCTTTAAAAATAATTATTTAATATTAAATTTTCATATATATATTCATTTATATATCTTTTATATATATCTATACAATATTATTTATTTTTTACATAAAAAATAAAAAATAAATAAAAAATGATATATATATATATATATATATATTTAATCGGGTCGGGATTGGGTTGAGTGATATCATTACCATTCCGACTCAAACCCAACACGAGTTTTAAATTTAAACCCGCCCCGCCCCATTTAATAAACGGGGCGGAGTAAGCTAAATTGTCATCCCTAAGCATGATGTGTGTTTATGCCATAAACGGTGTTTCAACCTGTGAAATGCTATGATTGCTATTGTGTTTGAAATAGAAATAAGATGACGTGGAACACGCCAATACTGACATAAGTAATGACTATGATTACGTAATGATATATGATGATGATGATGATGTTTGGTTAGGTTTGAGATTGTCTCACTGTAACCCATACATTGAAAATAAGAAAGCAAATGAAGGAGGTTGACTCCTCATTATATATATAATTATGGTTAGATAGGTTGAGTTCCATAGACTATTACCCATTATGGATGATTATGATTGATTATGTCGGATTATTATATATTACTTGCCACTTCATATAGTTTGAGCATAAACATGTGAATGATAGGATTTAATGACTAATGCATGACACACATTGTTATATTGATTATATCATCTCATTGATTCTAATATTCACTCTTATTTAATATTTTTTCCAAGTTATAGTTAGCAACAAAGTTAAAAGGAGTCGATTTTTCATTGAATGGCAGCATTGGAATTCTTCATTCGCAGTTGCTTAGCGGTTTATTTCATGTATTAAAAATTTAAGTTTAAATTCCGGAACTCCACATTGTTATTTCGTTATATGTGATTTTTATATAATTATGTTAAGTTTGGAGGATAGTTGAGTCTCCTTATTGTAGTTGATGTAATGTTCTATTAAGTAAGAACATGATGATGATATCTTTTTGACGTTTTGATATTTGATGTTATGCATATGTTCTGCTTGACAAGTGAGCTTATAATCTTTGTTTGTGACAGTTACAACTGTTATATTGTAGTTTTGTTATTTAGTGAGTAGTCAGACTTACTTCCCATTTCCTAATACCAATCACGTGCCCTCGGATTCGGATCGTGACATTAACCTCCATTATAACATGAATTTCACAATTTATTTTAACAACTATGGAAAATAAATGGATAATAATCTTAGTTAATATTAGGATTAAAGCTCTTTTTTTTTTTTTACTTTTTTTAAAAATTGTATTCAATCATATTTAAAATTAATTTAAGTTAAATTCACAATTAAATGTTAATGTTTGAAAATTAATCCAATCAAACTCGAAATATTATAGCCAAATTAGTCCTTTATATTTTATTGCTCGAGTAAATTAATGAAAAGTAATAAAAAAAATTAATTGAACATAGTTGAAGAAGTCAGAGATGAATTTAAGCTTTAATTCTTAATATTACTAATTTACTATGCGGGTTGGGGAATTCACGCTCTCAATTTGCTCTCTCTTTCTTTGTAAAACTTTTTGCGCTGCTTAGAGTTTTGCTCTAAGGTAACCATCGGCTGAGAAATCCCTTCATTTTCTTCGTTTTTTGGTTGCGTTTCATTATCTATTTCTGGTTATGTACTTCATTTCCCCTTTAGGATTGTAGCTTTTTGTTGCTCGACCGGATCGGGTTTGACATCTTCTTTTTGGGACTTTTTATGCGATGGCTTTGTAGAGTCGATCTCCGGTGGCTTTGTCCGGTTCTTCCATTGGACCACTGTCATCTTTGCTGAGCTTGGGTGCGGTGACAGCTGGAAGGAGGAAGGGTTGGCTATATTGGCTCAAAGATTTCGCGATTGGCGCTCATACTCTCTATCTTTGCTGGTTGATTTGCGTCCCTTAGCCCTAGACAGAGACCCCAAACTCTTGAGGTGCTGGCTATTCTATTGGAGGGTTTGTAGGCTTTGTCAAGAGACTCCTGTCTCAAGTATGTTACTGCAGGGAAGGGCACTCTTCAAAGCTTATTGATGCTATATTTTAGGGGATGGTTCAAACACAATTCTCCTTATAGTGGCTGTAATCTTGCACTTCCGGCCTAAAACGACGGTAATGGCTTTTGTGCGGGTGGAGAGTTCTGGAAGCAAATAGGGTTACCAGAGGCAATTGTGGGCATTCCTCACAGCTAGGATTGTATTTGTATTAGGCTTTAAGTCCATTAATTCAAACCCAAAAATGGGTAGTTGTTATTGGACTCTCAATTTAATTAAATGTATAATTATATTTACTAGGCCTCCCCCATGTACTTTACTTGATGTACTAATTTGGGTTTTATGCATTTATTAATGATAACCAATTATCTTCTTTGGGCCAAAAAAAAAAAAAAAATTACACAAATACCTAAAAAAAACAAAATATTCTCATATATATTTTCCTTTTTTTTTTTTCCTTCAAGAATACAACTTATTAAATTTTATATTTAAAATATGTTCCACTTTCAAATATATGTTATAAGTATATTAAGGATATATCATAAGTATAAAAAAAAAATGAGACAGTTTTTAAAACTTATATATATATATATATATATATATATATATATATATATATATAATTGTGTTTGATGTAATTTTCTAAAAAAAAAATTACTATGCGTGTATACGCACATTATAGAATTTCCTCCAATAATCCGGAGCACGTGTGTTCGGGTCTGGGTCTCAGCCCGACATAACCCGATATTCACTACGGGATTGTCTTTTCTCGCTAATTCATTATGGTTAATTAACTTAACCAACGGTTTATGGGATTTGGTTTGGTTTGGTTATTCACAATAATTTCCACGCGATTCTGTGGAGGTTGGTGTTCAAAATCCTCCCAGATTAAACCACGTGTAAAATTGTACCTGCACTCAAACATCCGAGAGTGGGTCAATGTTCATTAAATCGGCTGCGTGAAGTCCAATAGCTCTCTCCAGCTCCTGGCGCCGCAATTGAAGTGCCCATCCCACTCGCGCTACTTCTGCACCAAAACGTGACATGTTATGTTATTGCTTGCATTTTCACTTCTTATCTTATTCTGCGCCGATTTCTACGCACTCCGATGCACAAATAATTAACTACGGTCAAGTTAGTTCTAATAGTTTTAATTTTTATTTATTACTCTTCCCATTCTTCTCTGCAACGGATAATTATTTTAAAAAACATTTAAAATTTCATTTAATTATCATTTTTATATAATTATTTTTTTTTATCAATTTTAACTTTAATTTTATTAATGAATAAATTTGTAATTTTTTAAAAATTAAGAGTATTTTAATTTCTCAACTTATTTTTTTCTTAAAATTAAAACTAATTAATTATTTTTTCATTCAAATAAAATTTCCTAAAACGTCAAATAAAAAAATAATGAAAGTACTATTTTTTAAGTATTAAAAAGAGATTTAAACATAATTTTATTGTACAAATCACATATACATTTATCATTAAATTATCATAAATATACAATTGCATATTTATTGATTATCTTTGATTCAATGAGAATGAATCATTTTTAGAACGGTAAATTCATAAGTTGGACATCAATTGAGAATAAGTTTGTCAAAAGAAAATAATTTTAATTTTTAATAAAAATGTATTTCTCTACATTAAAAAAACTTAAATTTAAATTATTATTGAAGATCAATAATATTTAATTTAATGATACTGAAAAGGTAAATTATTATTTCGTCCCCAATATTTGATCTCATTAATTAATTTTTTCATATTTTTTAAAAAACTAATTGATTAGTCCTTCAATTTTACCTTTATTAATAAATTAGTCATTTTATCTAAAATCACCATTAAAAACTTATACAAATACTAAAATACTCCTCATTTATATCTAAATTTTTCATCTCCACCTCTTTGCAAAAGTAAAAAAAAAAAATTGTCATTGAGACCCATATAAATCTATACAATTATTAAAATTAAACTAAAATTTAATTTTTTTTTTATAATAGTAAGAGAATATGAAAACCCAACAATCAAAAGATACAAAATTAAAACTTGAATCAACAAAAGCGTTGAATTACAAATACAAACAAAACAACACCTTGGCATAGAATTTAGTATTACATTACAAACCACACACCTATGTACGATTCCCTGTGATGAAGCCTAAATTAACGATAAATTCTTAGGTGTATTAGGTTCACCACGTCAGATTATGAACTATCAATGATGATCTAATACGTAAACATATTAATTACAATACACATCCCATAATTCAGTAGTTAATTTTTATATTCACCTTATGGGATAGTTACTGTTTAACATGAAAGATCATGATTGGATAGTACATAATCTGATGTAGTGGACTAAATTCACCTAAGATTTTCTCCTAAATTGACGATGGTAAATTGACTATGGTAGTCTCCTTTAGAAAAGTCGATCTAGAGACATATATACAATGGTGACTTTTTAACTGATCGGTCTTTTTAGTGAGACGGTGGTACTATACTACTTTGTTTTTTAGGTAGAAGGATATTTTAGGTAATAAAAAAATATTATTATATATAAAAAAAAATTTAGGTTGATTGATGGAAAAATGTTGAAAAAATAAAAGAAGGATTAAATATGTTGACGAAACCAAAACTGAGTAATTAATTAATTAATTTATAAAAAATAGAGATGAATTAATTAATTAGATCAAATTTTAATAATGAAATAGTAATTTATTATATTAGAAATTATCTTAAATTTTCATAATCTAATTAAGATTCTGTTTGTTATGCATAAAATAATTTGTATTTTGAAGTAAATTTTATTATGAAAATATATTTTTCACATAATTAATTTTTTGTTATTTGTTTATAATATTAAAAATTAATTACAAAATATTAAAATTTCAATTTATAAAAATATAAACATATTTAAAATTTATAAAAAAATTTATTTTTAAATTTTATTGTTGAATATAAGAAAAATACATAAAAATGATAAATATTGGTGGTCGTTGACAGTCAATTGTAATTATTGGTAACCAGTGATGATAATCGGTGGTATCAATTGTGACTATCAATAATTGGTGTATTAATAAGTGTATAATTTATATATACATATTTTCATTGTAATGATTTTGTAAAAATTTAGATAATAATTTCATTTTGAAAACATTAAGCTATTTTCTTAAAAAAGAAAAAAATTAATTTTTTATTAATTAAAAAATTTTTTCCAAAACGTTTCAAATAACATAATATATGAAATATATTCCTTGAATTTATGGAAAATAAAATTTTAATTCAAAAAATAAAAGTCTCTTTTTAATGCGGCCACGTCGCGTGATGTTCTCAGCAGTCTATTTATGATATCAGCAATCACTCATGGGCATCTTCAATCGTTGGATACACAGATAATGACGTCAAAACATCACATCAGGGTTTTTTTTATGCAATATAACGGCTGTAATTTATTGGGTACAGCTGTTAAGCATGAGCTGACTTTGAAACTCTTTTCTTAAGCCTGAAACTAATTAGATCGTGGAAAAGAATGGGATTAGGTTTAGACATCTTTAATTAATTAATGTTTTGCTTTTGCGTAGATGATGCGAATGATTAGAAGTGAATTATAATTTTTTCTCTTTTCCTTTTCGGCTGAATTTTTCTCATTTTAGGGGTAAAGAAGATTTAATTATTAATTATTCTATTAAGTAATTTACTAGTCAAATTAATAAGAAATCGACCTTATTATTACTTTAATAATAATATAATAGCATATACTTTTGGGTCAGAGCCTTTAAATTTGGACAGATTCATAAGTGTTATTAGTATACATTATTTGAAATTTGATAAGAGAATTTATTTTATTTTATTTTGTTAATACTTAAAAAATTCTTAAATTTTAAGAAGTTGATCGGATTTTAACATTTAGCCATAATTTGAAATTTCAAATTTTACAATAATTTAATTTGATTTTGCTAATTCTCATATTTGAAAATGATAAAATCTACATAAAATTTATTATTATTCTTGACTCTTGCCTATAAATTTTGCGTAAATTTGATGGTATAAAATAACTCTTTTATTTTATTCAGTATTTGTTATAGATTAATTTTATTATTTTTCTTTGTAAACATTTTGAATTTTATTCTTAAAAAAAAGAGAATTTTATTTTGATTTTCAACATTATTACAATTTCAACTTTACTTTCCAAATTCAATAATTTTCCTGTACTCTTTCTCTCTCTCTTTTTAGGACCTGAAAGATTTCTCAACTCAATGGTCTTCTAAAACCTTTTATTTGGTATAAAAAAGAGGAGACGGAATGGCAAACAAGGAAAAAAAAAAAGAAAAAAGGGCAATAATGATGATTATATTTTTATTTTCAATTACAGTTAAAAACAATGATATTTAGATTTAATATTATATTGTATTATTTTTGTTAGATATTACAATGCCAGAGTGCTATCTAAATTTGCTATGAGGATTTTCTTGCTAAAATTAAAAAAAAAAAATATATATATATATATATATATATCTTATCAAATTATTGATATTTTTTAGAGTACATTATTGTTTCTTTTTGAAATCGTAAATTATTAATTTTTAAAATGAAAGTAAAAAGTGAGAAATGTCAAATTTAAATCTTTTATTTTACGTAATTAAGTTGATTAGATTTGTTTTAAAAAGAGAATATTAATTATTCTATGTTATATAATTTTTCTAGTTTATAATGTTATTTTAATTCATTTAATTTTTCATAAGTAAATAAATAAAATCATTGATTATATTTTATTATAAAAATATAATTAATTTGATTATAAAAATTCTAAAATTTATTATATATATATATATTAATTATCTCTCTTCGGTTTTAAATATTTTTTTAAAAATAAAGATAAAATATATTTTATTTTTATTAAAATATAAAATATATATATTTTTATAAATTATATTTTAATGTATAAGAAATAATGAGTCATTTTATATTAAATTAAATTTGTAATATTTTAATTAATTAATTAATTTTATTAACTTTAAATTTCACAAATATTAAATTTTCTCAAAATAATTTAAAAAATATTTATACAAAAATAAAAATTAATACGTAGGTACATATATATTAATTTTTTATTTTTAACAACACTTGACAAAAATCATAAATTATGGATGTAGGGGGTTTTATATGTACAATTTTAAAAAAATTAAGGGTCTAATGGGATCAAAAAAAAATTAAGGACTCACTTGAGTATCAACCCAAACGAGAGGGTTTTATATGTATCATTTTAAAAAGATTAAGATCTAATGAGACAAAAAAAAATATTAAGGGTTCACTTGAGCACTAACTCTAAGGAGAGAGTTCTATTTGTACCTTTAGCCTTTGTAATAATATATCTATAGCTTTTTCCTCCAAAAAAATAAAAAAAATCTTTAGCATTTCTCTCAATTCTTGTGTGAATATAATTTTTGGATTATATATATATATATATGTGAAAAGAACATATTTTTTTTTGTGAAAACTAATTGATTGATAAGTCTTATTTTTATAATTTTGATATATATAAAATAACTTGTTAGAGTCTTTCTATTTTATACTAATATATTAATTTATAATATACTATCTTTTTTAAATAAAATTCTCTACTATTATATATTAATTTATAATATACTATCTTTTTTAAATAAAATTCTCTACTATTATTCTTTTTTTAGTATAAAATAGAAAGACTCTAACAAGATTTTTTTTTTTTTTTTTTTTGTTTGAGGAACAAGACTCAAATAAGTTAGTATGTAATTAGTATACCGAGTAATTTTGACTTTATTTAATTTTACACGGTGTACCCTTAGCTATATATATTAATAGCTAGGCCTAGGAGTACTAATATACATTTTTGTAGTCTCAAAAACAAACAAATATAATTATTTGTTATTCACACACACAATATTTTTATTGTTAATAAAAGAATTTATATTTGGTATAGGGAGAATTTTTGGATTTGTGAACGTATTATAAAAAGAAAAAAAAAATTATAAAATGCATTTGATGTATTAGAAAAATTATGCATATTTACTCACATTTAGGTGCACAATAAGATATTAATAAAGTGTTCCAGCTATCAAGTAAATTGACTGGACATCAGTGCCTGTTGTTTTGTGTTTAGAGCTATTTGAATAACTTAGTCAATTTAAGTACAAGTCCTATTGAAAGAAATTAATTAGGTGAAAAATGAAAATAGTAAAGGAATAACAAAGTTTCTCAAATAAAGAAAGTGCCTCTAAGAATATTTTGCCCACCCGGCCAAGCATTGCCCTATTTATTTGAACCAATCATCTTAATTATATTGCCACAAAACCACAGTTTTATAAGTACTATGTGATTCTAGAAGCCAAAAATATATTTGTGCATATAATAATAAATTAATTACAATGCAAGTTTTATTGAATTACTATTCTTTTTCTTTTTATGAAGTTTTTCTCTTCTTTGATTTTGTCAATCGATTCAAAGGAGTATGTTCAAGTAATTTGCTTAATGGTTGATTTATTAATAAAAAAAAAAAAAAAAAAAAAAAAGAAGGTAGTCTCAATTTTTATGTTTTTGATTTAGTATATTATAAAATTAAAATTCTTAAAAAGAAAAGAAACTATTATCAAATTTTAAATTTTATCTTCTGTATTATGAAATATAAATTTAACATTAAACTATTAATCTAATTAGGATAAATCTGTGTGGCCATAATTTAACTGGATAAAATCCTAAAAATTAAAGAAAAAACCAATATGTCTTTTTTAGTGTTAGACGATAAAAGAATTGTAAAAAGTTTTTCTTATTTTTCCTTTTTATTTTTTTTACTTTAATATCACATTTATTTCTTTTTGGAAATTATAGGTATATTAAAAGCTAGTGAAAGAATGAAATTTGATATTCAAATTTCAAAAGTTTAGTGAAAAAGTGAAAATATATCAGATTTTTCATTAACTTTAAAAAAATGTAATTTAGGCAATAAAATTAGCTATAATTTATTTATTGATCTAAAATATTATAATTTTATCATTTTAGTCAGCTAGATTCTGACTATTTAGCAAGGTTCATTTAATTATAAGATATACTTAAAAAATCATAAATTACATTACATGCTTTAATTATAAAAAATAATTGTGGCAAAGCTATGAAAATCCATTTACTTAAATGTAAAATCACTTCTTAATATGTACGGTATAAGAAAAGATGAACCTGTTAACACAGTCTTAACTTAAAAATAAACATCAACATTTAAATTTTAAATTTTATCAATAATAGATTTCCTTTCCCTATGCATGCTTAAAAAGAATTATAAACCTATTAAATTTAACATCTTTTAAATCAAGGAAAAATTAATTAGAGAAAGTGACCTAAATTAATCCATCTCCATACACTGCCATTTCTTGGGTAGAGGGATTCCCTGTTTAATTCAAGAAAGGACCAATTGATGAAGTTGTTATTATCGTTATTCAATCCAATATATTTATATATATGCAAGTGATAGCTTGGAAACTAATCAAGTATTTAATCAGCAATTATGTTATTGAAGTTGAGGCATTACTAGGGGAAGAAGGTTCTGGATTTTGTTTTTGCTCCCTGAAGCTTGATTCAGAATTAAGCAAAAGGAATGATGTCATTGCTGAGTTGATTAGGTCAAAATTCAATAGAATATATTAGATCATTGCCGAGTTACTTTTGTTAATTTAACATTTTTTTATAGTTTCTTACAATTAAAAATTGAGAAAGTGGACCCTATTGGGATTATTTTTCGTTAATCCCTTGAACTTGAAGACAATGATAGTGAAATTTTAATCATATGAGTTAAATGACATAAGAAAATATGTCATTATTAGATAGTGGACTTTTCTATATATAAGCATATACATATGACATAATTAGAATACATGCCATTAGATAGACTCATCTTCACTGTGGCTATAATTACAAATTAGCAATATAAAGTGAATTTATTTAATAATTTCTTTTCTTGGCTAATTAAATTTTGTTTGTCATCTAATTAATCATTTTTCTTTTCATTTATTGGGCTAAAATTTTGTGATTTCAAGCTTTATAAAACATATTGATATTAAATTTGATGAGGTAAAATTTACCTCATTCCAGGAATGGAAAGTCCATGATATGAGAGTGATGAAATATAACCTGTAGACAGAGAAAAAATAAATTAGGAGCTCTCTGGGACTGATCCAACAGAGAGCTTTCGATGTCTAAGTCAATAGGCTTGAAAATAAAGGAATTTAGAGGAATAAGAATTGGTCTCTTCCTAATTTTTATATAAAGTTTTTAGCGAGAATTCACTTATTTTTAGGAGTCCCCCTCTTGCATGAGTGAGTGATCTTTTCTTTTATAGTGATTCCATTAAGCCAGTGGACAGAAATAGGCCAATAAGTTGTTGCATCCTGATAACGTAAAGGAGAGAAGAAATCTAAATTGATGGAAAAAGTAGCCTTTCTTGTGTCACTCTTCTGACACCATGCATGTGCTTAGCCTCTATTGCAGGGTGGTAACCCCTTGAGCACCGTCATGGGAGTGCTTAATTATGACATGACAGATCATATAACAGTCTACTCAATGACCTTTAGACAAGTCGAGTAAATAAATTTAGATAAGAGGTAAAGTTTTAGTCTTATATGAGAGTGGGTGAGCCAGTTGCTACTTAAGTTTTACAAGAACGACCTTTGAGGACAAGGACGAGCTTCGATGATGAGGACGAAAACAAGTCCTAAGGGCAAGCTAGTGCTTTGTCAGATGAGTCATGAGCCTCAAGTGATCGATTTGCCAATTGGATTCATACTGTAAATCCATGAATGAGTGGTCTCTTAAATGAGCTTATCATTTCTTAGGCTCAGGGATGGCTTAGTAGGCAAGGCGACTAAGGTAACCGCCTTAGGCCCCGCGATTATAAAGGCTCCCTATATATATATATAGGAAAATTTTCTACATAATATATATATTATAAAGCCCCCTATATATATAGTATAGAAAATATGAATTATTTTTACAAAAATAAAGTAGAGAAAATAAAAAGTTAAAATTTTGGAAATATAACTTAACTTAATATAATTTTAAAAATAAGATTATATTAGTTTTTCCTTCTCTCACAAAAAAAATTCTATTAGCATTTCCTAAATAGTATCATAAATCCATAATTTTTTTCAACTACTTAATTGTTGTCTCTCAAACCAAAAGAAATCATAACGTCAATTTTTTTTTTTTGTTGAATAGCTACCTTATTCTATCTCCATCTTCTACCTTAAATTCTGTTTTTTATTTGAATAATTGGTAAACGAGCTTCTCAAATTCTTCAATTGTTATTAATAATTCTCAAGGTCTCCAGGTTCTATTGTTTACAAATTTAATTCAATTTATTAATTTATCTCAATTAGTTTTTAGTTTTAGTTTTAGTTTTGTTTATTTGTTATTTCTCATTTGTGTCAACTTGTTAATATTTGAAAATGACCGATAGAATAAGAAATCTTTCAAAATTGATTATTCTATTATATTGTAGATCATGCAATCTCTTCATTGCATGATAGATTTGAATTATTTTCGAAGTATGAGAATATATTTGATTTTTTATTTTGTCTTGAAAGATTAAAATCATTTGATGATTATAATTTAGAAAAAAAAATGTTTTGACCTTGAAAATTTTTTTAAGCATGACATTCATTTTGATATTGATGGTTTTGATTTCCTTTTGTAATTAAAAATTTTAAAAGAAATTGCAAAAGTAGATATTAATAATCCATTTGAAATACGTAATCTAATAAAAGAACTAGATTGTTTTCCAAATTGTTTCATTGTATATAGAATACTACTTATAATACCTGTTATAATTGTATCTGCAGAAAGAAGTTTTTCCAAGCTAAATATTATAAAAAATTATTTACGAGCAATCATGTCTCAAGATAGATTAAATGTTTTAGCAATTTTATCTATCGAAAATAATTTATTAGTTAAACTTGAATATAAAGATTCAATTAATAATTTTGCATCTAGAAATATCAGAAGTGAATTTAAAGTTTAATCTTAATTTTTGGTTTATTTCAAAAGCACTTGCTGTTGAATTTTTCTTATTTTATTAACTTCATGTTGTTATTACTTATTACTTACTATTGATACATCTATAGTTTTCAATTTAAAGCCATCATCTAATGATTTTGCCTTAAGTTCCTATAAATCTTGAACCGCCCATGCTTAGACCCAATTAAGACTTAACTGATTTTATTTCTCATCAAAATTCATTTCCTTTTGTTGTAATTAATATTCGATTTCAACCCCACTTATTGAATCAAAATAAAATATTTATTAACTTATTAAACATCTACTTGCAAATGTTTATTAACTTATGATATATATAATGGGTAACAAAAATTAGATAAATGGGAGAAATGGAACAATCCAATGATTAATTTCAAAATTGTGATACGTAATTTTACATATACAGCTAGTCACCAAATTATAGCCTCCATGAAATTTCTATTTTGTCATTTGGCTAAAGAAAATTTTTCTCAGTCGTCATTTTATAAGAAAATTTTGAATTTGTTTCCTAATTAGCTTCTGCCTTTTTGTCTAGGTATATATATATATATATAATAGTAAATTTTCTTTAATTTATTTACTTTTGACTTCAAAATAAAGTGTGATAAATGTAGGGAAATTGATAAGTGCAATCTTTATCTAATTATTATTGTTATTTTTTTATTTTTTTATTTTTTATAATAAGAATCAATTATATTAAAGAGTGCAATCTTTATCTTATTATATTAAGCTTATAAGTTATAACCAACTTTGAAAACTTGAAAAAGTCCTCATCACCAAGTTTTGGATATCAAAGGCTATTTCTAAGATGATTATATATATATATTAATAAACAATTGGTTTTGGAGTTTGACTAGTTTCATCATTGGTGTGCTAATTAATTAATTAGTCATGAAAAATCTTGCAAGTAATAAAAAGAATAATCAAAGTTAAAGACTGTTGGAGTATAAAATATAAATATATAACTAGAAATATTCAAATACATTTACAAAAGAGATTTTTTTTTTTATTAGTTTGAGGAGTTTTCAAATTATATATATATATATATATATACACTCTTATTTTTAGACTATACACTTAAAAATTAATTACAAACTCTCAAGTGCTATTCTCAAAAGTCAAAAGTTTTTATCCTTTGTAAATTATTTAATTTCAGTGTGCATGGTGTTTTTATTAAATTGATAAATTAATTTAATATGATGTATGAAAATTAGGCAAATACATATTGAAACTCTTGTATTATAATGAAATGTACTGCAATTAGGCCTTTCATATTTTATTTTGTTGAATTGGATACATAACTTATATTTTTTAAATAAATCACCCTTCCTATAATAATGAATAAATACTCTATAAGTTACTGACAATTCAAAAAATATTATTACTTTATTATTTTAAACATTTTAATATCTAGTTTTTAAAACTAAAATCAATTCTTGAAAAGGCCAAATGCTTTAAAAAAAAAAAATCAAATGTCTTTCAATTTCAAAATTTTTTTATTCAACATTGAAAAGAGAGAGAGAGCGAATGAATGTAATTTTGTACTACAAAATCAATATATTCAAAACTATCAATTACTTTCTAAAAAAAAAAAAAAACTATCCTTCAATATTAACCAGTTTAATCAAAAAACAAAATATTGATTAAAATCTTCTACATTCTCATTTTAATCTCTCAACCATCAAATTAAGAAAACGATAAATTTAAGAATATAAATGAGTCAAACTATTCGCGAGCAGCTCGGTGTTCGGCTCGATAAAAACTCGTTCGCATTTGCGTTCGTTTTATAAACGAGTCAAACTTGAACCTTATTTTAAAACTTCATAAATAAACGAACTGAACTTGAATATAGTTAAGCTCAGCTCGATTAGTCTCGTGAACAGACTCGCAAACAGCTTTATTATTATTATTATTATTATTATTATTATTATTATTATTATTATTATTATTAACTTACTAATTTTGGCACTTCAAAAAATGTATTTTAATACTCCTATAAACTTTTTGATAATTCAATTTGATTAAAATATATATTCTCCTAATTAATATAATCTAATATTTCCTTATTATATAATCTAATATTCTAATCTTTAAAAATATTTTTTTATTAATTAATATATTTGTAATATATGTGATACTCAATTTTATAATTGGATTTTTTTTCACTAATTGAATGATTTTGATTTTATGTTAGTTTGAAATATTTTTGTTATAGTTATTTTATTAGAAATAAATATTTAGAAAGTTGAGTATTTTGATAAATTATAAACGAATTTCAAAATGAGTCGAACTCGAGTTCGAACTTATTAGCTCAATTATAATTTATTAACCAGTTCTGCTCGAGTTTAAATGAATCGAATTTAAACATGAATTTCAAATTCGATCCAGCTCAAAAAAAAAAAATCTAGCCTAAGTCTGAACAAATTAAAGTTCGGTTCGGCTCGATTACAGCCCTAGATAAATTGGATGGTAATACAAAATATTTTAGCCATTTTCAAAATTCCTACTGTTCGCCTTTAATTATGATTCTAAAATTTTATTTTTTGGTTCATTACTTTCGTTTAATTAAATTTCCGGTCATCTATATTTTGAGTAAGATATGTATGGGATAAAAGATAATTGATATACCATTTTAATAATATTTTTTTTATTAATAATTTATATAATATTTTACTGCTACAAGCGATGATTTGTTTTAAAAATAAAAATTGTGTTGAATTGAATAAAATAAAAAGAATCTAATTTCACATTTCATTATAGTATAAGAGCTAATAAATATAT
This sequence comes from Vernicia montana, assembly GCA_949750685.1. Taxonomy (NCBI): domain Eukaryota; kingdom Viridiplantae; phylum Streptophyta; class Magnoliopsida; order Malpighiales; family Euphorbiaceae; genus Vernicia; species Vernicia montana. Next base: position 10,670 of record CATKHJ010101507.1, on the reverse strand, counting down.
TTATGATATCAATTCATTATATTAAATAGTCCAATTATATAATTAAACAAAACAATATCAAATTCACTGAAATAGGAACTTGACATGAGATGAGATCTCTGTTAATTTTTGGGATTTCAAATTTTTTATTTTTATATTACGAAACCAACCTAATTAAATAATTATTTATTTATGTGTATATATATATATATATATACCCTTGTGAGACATGCGATTTGTTAACAAGTGGGTTGACCGGATAATACGATTGACTTCTAAGCCTAATTTTGTCAGTTTGAACTTTTGACCGTATATATTTTAGGACCATTGAAGAAGTCTACCATAAACTTTATATCTTTTTGTAATTATATTTTATTTTTAGAAAATAAATAATTTTAATCCAATTTGAAAATTTTATTGCAATTGTATCCAAAAATTAAAATTGAAAAAAAAAATTAATTTCTCATTGAACAAATCTACCCCAAACTTTATATCTTTTTGTAATTATACCCAATTTTAAAAAATAGATAAGTTTAGGAATATTTTATTATATATTAGTCAAAATCTAATTAAAATCTTAAATTTGATTTACTCTTAATTTATAACTCACTATTCTTTTATATTTATGAGAAAACTTATTAAACTTGAATAAATTAAATAGTACAAACACTATTTACATTATATCAAAATTTAATCATAAGTGGAGATAGAGATATTATTCGTGTTATATATATAATTAATTTTAAATGTAAACAAATTTATTATTTACGACTTCCTACACAATCATACAACTCCAATTATATAATGTAAAAAGTTTAAATTCTATTGAATTATATTGAATTATTGAATTATATTTTTAATAATAATAAAGACTTTTATTTAATAAAAATAATGAATATATTTGAAGTAAGTAAAAAAAATTTAAATTCTATTAAACTTTTTCTAATAGATACATGTTTCACTGTGAACATGTGACCGTCATGTTACTAATAAATGCATTTTTTTATTTGATATTACAAAACTTTAACAAAATAGACGATTACCAAAAACACTACAAGAAATATCCGTAATAGCTTCGGAATTTACCTACAGAATTAATTCCATAGGAAAATTGGGGCACTATAATTTTTCCATTCGCTACGAAATTACCTAAGGATTAGCTACATCTTACCTTCAAAATTTACCTACAAAACTAATTTCGTAGGTAAATTGAGGTATTAAATATTGGCGCCATAATTTTTCCAATAGCTTCGAAATTACCTACGAACTAGCTACGAAAAATTTTATTTTACCTACGAAAAATTTCATAGGTAAAACTTGAAAAAATTTTAGATTTCTTACCTATTAGCTACAGATTTTTTTACGTACAGAAAATTCTATAGGTAAAAATTAATAAACATTTCATATTTTTTTTACTCATTAGCGATGGAAATTTTTATTTACCTAGGGAAAATTATGTAGGTAAAGTTAGGTTAAAATTTTTAACTCTTTTTCCTTCTCTCTCTCTCCCTCTCCTTCTCTTTCTCTTTTCTTTTCTTTTCTTTTCTTCCTCCAACTACCTCCCACCATTCTCTTTCTTTTTTTTTCTTCTTCTTTTCTTTTCTTCTTCTTCTTCTTCTTCTTTCCCTTTCTCCCTTCCTCCCTCTCCCCTCCTTCCTCCTACAGAACGCTCCACAACCTAGTAGCCATCGTCCGCTCCACTTGCAGCCACCGCTGACCATTCGACCAGCAACAGCTCCTCCGGTATGGACTTTTAGGTTCCATTTTTTTTTTTTGTATTTATCCTTTTTCTTTTAATTTTTTTAGTTAGTTTCGATTTTGTGTAATTAGTTATATTTAATTTGTATATTTTGTGCTAGTCTTTTTTTTATGTAATTTTTTTGTTAGTAATTAATTGGAATATTTTTTTTCTGTACTTTTTATGCTAAATTGGGATAAAATAGGAATAAAATTTAATATACATATTGGAAAAAATATAAGTAAATTGATAATATTTTGTTAGATATGGAAAAAAAAAACACATAATGTGTATAATATTATGTCCAATTGGGACAAAAATGAATTAGTTATTGAGAAAATAAATTTTATTTGATAATTAATTGATATTTGTGAAATAAATTAAATACCAGGTTCCTTTTTTTTTTTTTTTTTTTTTCCCCATCATCTCCAATTTCTTCTCTTTTTAATTTTGGGTATTGCAAATTTAAATCTGAATCTGACTAATTTTGGGTTATTTTCTTTGAAAATTGAAGAATGGTTTTTGGTTTTTGCATTTTATTTTTTTTTTTATTTTGCTGTGTGTTCCTTGAGATCTTAGGATATGTTTAGTTTTACTATTGCGAACCTAACACCCAGTAATTATAAGCCTTCAAGACCAGAAACTCTGGTGGATTCAAACACTCTCTCTTTCAACAGGCAAGTAATTAATACCTATATTTTCTATATATATATATATAACAATTAATTCATTTTAATATGTATTTAGATCAATAAAAGAATGGATTTCAACGAAACAACATAAGATAGTTTTACCATGCATTCATGCATTTTACCCCAACTAATTCTCACCCTTCAGCCAGGTGACAGTTTCTTCAATAAAGTCAAAAGAATTACCATCAACATATACACTATAATTCATCGTAATAACTCCTTTATTGTCACCAAGTTCGGCATCTATCATCCTTAGGCTCACTAGATCCACATATCTACTTTTTAAATCTACTTGAAGCTCTTCTAAGAAAGCTGAAAAAACAATCCACCAGTTAGGTCTCAAGTTTAATCTGGAGATTCTAACTTCTTTTGAAGAAAAGGAATATTGAAGGAGATCAGATTTAGATATGAAATTTAACTGGGACTTGGAGATTTTGAAAGGAAAAAAATACGAAACATTAAGTTTGAAAGGAGAAAGGTCACGTAGAGATTGTATTTTGGAATAATCTATACGTCTTTATATAGAAAGAAGAAATAATTAAAAATATATTTAGTGACAAACAACTGGTCCTAGGAAAAGTAACTTTAATCGAGAAGGTAATTTTTCATTGGGAAGGAAACTTTCTTTTATGGCCATTTATCTTCTAGGAAACTGTTAGTGGTAGGTGGCTTTCAACCCTATCCACACAAATTTTGACATGACTTAAAATATTTAGTCTCTTTATCAAAGACTTAGACTTAAACTTAAACTATACACTGCACAATACTAAAACAGATACGATCATAACAGCTCACCTCGAAAACCTATACAAACATTCAAAGCTCTATCATCGAGTCCTCAGCTCATCCTCATAAGCCCACACGATCATCCACATCCTTGCTAATAAGTCCTCAATTCGACCTCGTCTTACCATATCGAGCTCCTATGCTCGCTTCATCTATACCAAGTCCGTCTTCGGTTCGTTTCTCCTCTACTGAGTTCACCTTCGTCTTCATCATATCAAAGCTTCTTATTTGTTTGAACTCGTCTTTGTCTTACCGTATGCCTTATCCACTCGTTCGTCAAAGTCTCACCTTCATTAGCAAAATTCTTCCTCGTATTCGAACTTTGTCCTTATCATCTGAGCTTCTCCTTCTCTTCGTAACATTTGGCTTCGTTACCAAACTTAAGAATCTCACCACAATAAAGACTTGGAGTATTACACTTATTAACTTGGGTTCCATCCTCAGGGCCAAAACATAAATGAGAATTTTTTCTCATATATGAATCTTTTAATCTCGGTGTGGATGGTCTATTTTTTACCGGACCAAGGAGATAGACTTAATATTGTAAGTAAAAACTGACTCGTGATACCACCTTACTGTTAAATAATAATTAAAAAAAAGGTAACTAATTTAATGGGTAAATAAATTTATTCTTCATCTTATTAATTAAAATTTTAAGATTAAAAATACTCATAAACTTAGTTTAATTTAGAAAATAATTAAAATTTTGAATTTTCTCTTCCAATGCTAAAAAAAAATAAAAAACTACTTGAGTGTGGATGATTTATCATTAACTGAAACATAAATACAATTAATTTAATAATTTCAATTATTTAATATAAAGTTTAATTAATTCAATATATAAAGAATAAAGATAAACTTTTTTGGTTGCTTTTTGACTAATAATCCAATGGGTATGTTAATGTCAAAAACAACTACAAACAAAATATTATTCAAAAGAATTCTTTTATAAGCTCATGGAAGGAATCTGCCATAATATATTAATATTAGCAATTTATTTTATTTGTGAATATCATACGAAAGATTCAATGCATGCACATAATTTTGACCTTATTACACATATTAAACAACAAATCTACCGCGTAAGCCAACCGGCCATTGCCAATTTTAGCTTCACATTTACACTTATCAAAGACATTATTACATACAAATGCAATTTGTTCCATTACTTCCAAATTTGTTTTTCCTTTATTATTATGTGAACCCACCCATTGAATGAGTTTACATTTGATGTTGAATTTATGACCTGATAATCATATTTTTCTACTCATGATATAAATTATTAATTATTAAAAATAAAAAATGATAATTGATATACCATACCATATATATTAAACAAAATTCATATCATCGTATCATACTAAAAAATTATAATAAAAAATATTATTGATGAAAAATAACATAATGTTGTATTAATTTTTTAAACTTAATTTCATGCAGTAGTAATCCATCAACTCTGCATAATTTGACTCCAAAGTATTTTTGATATCATTTAATTATTATTATTTTTTTTTTGCCAAAGGATTCATTTAATTATAACGGCTTAGTATGAAATATTTTGCATAATTTTTTTTTTCTCTAAGAATTCAGTATTTGGAGTTACTACGGGCTCCAACAAATTCAAATTCAAACCGGGTAAAACCACAAAGGCGGCAAAACTCTTTCTCAAAAATTTTAAAACAATTACATACATAAGACTCAAATTCTAAACTTCTGGTTAAGCAATAACAACCTCTCATCAGTTAATATACGCTCTCTTGAATTGCATAATTTATTTTTAAAACTTGATCACAACCTAAAATAATTAATCTAAATTATTTTAATAGTTTCACATTGGACCTTATCAACCTTTGCATTTTCTCATTTATCCTCGATATGGCATGTTAGTCTCAGCTAACACTTTAAATTAACACTAATTAAACTCCTGCAGGTACTTATACTGATTCTCCAAGTGAAATATTCTAAGCACAAGAATTCTTTTTTCTTTGTAAAATATGCACTTTCCTAAAGTTTCTTTCTTCATCAATTGATTGCATAAATTAATGGGACTATCTATGACCCATTCCTTAGACAAATTCATTTTAAGTAGCAATGACCCATTAAACTTTCACATTTATTCTCTTAATTAATTTATTAATTTAGTACTAAAAATAAACAAACAAATAAGACAATCTTTAAGCCTGCTCTAAATTATTCGATATTGCCGGAAATATTTTCTTATTTGTTTGCTTGCTGGTTTAATTAATTAAGATTTTTAAAAGTAGCTAACTTAACAAATTAGAGTCATGTGAACCATGCATGATTCTTTTTTATAATTAAACTCCAAATGCTAGTGATTTCACAAATTTCTTTAATTGATTATTATTATTTTTTTTTAGCATTAGAAAGGGAAATTTAATATCGACGAGTTTTTGATTCATTAATTAATATTTTTTTTTTATTGTGTGACCAAATTACACACTTATAATATAATAATATAAAAAAGAAAATTCATTAAAAAAATTCTTAACGCTTTGAAATTTGCTGTTGGGATTTTTCAGTTGCTATATATTATAAATGATTAAACTTTTAGTCTTTTATGCTATGAAATAGACAAATTTAATTATTGAATTTTTTAAAAAATAATTTTATACGTTAGGGATTCAATCCACAAGCCATTTTTTAAGAAAAAAACAATGATTTAACAAATAATATATAGGATTATTATTCTCAAATAAGAAATTAGTAGGAATTGTAAATGTGTGGAATGATTTTTTTTTTTTTTTTTTTAAATGTTGGATCTGTAGAGACATAAGATCCAAATTCTGACTCATCTAGATATAATTTGTTACTCTTTTTTTTTTCTCGTAATTTGTTTAATTCCATTGTCTCTTAATTGACCACCCTGAAATATAATTTGTTTTATTCCATTATTATTTAACTGAGCAAATTGTTGGGAGGAAACTAATTAATTATAGTTAATTAACAATTACACACAAAAAAAAAAAAAAAACTATTTGTCAACAATCACATTGGATGATTAATTTATTATTATCATTATTATTTTATTTAGATTTTCTTTAAGAGGTTGATAATGCAGGTATGATTAGTTTTTAATTTTATAATGAAAGTTGATATTCCTTTTAACTTTAATTAGTGCATTATATAAGTTATGGGTTGCTTTTGCCTTTTGTTTATAAATTGGACTAAATTTATAAAAGTACAGATTGCTTATATGTATTAATATTAATTAAGGAATTCAAACAATAAATTTTATGCACTAATTTTCAAATTTTTATAATTTTATCACCAATTTAATTTCCGACAAAATAAAAAATTGAATTTGCTTATATAATATGCTTAAATTTATTTTTTTTTTATGTTAATTTGTATTATCAAATTCAAAATTGTAAGAAACTAAGATGAAATATTTTATTATATTAATTTTTCATGTGTAACAAAAGAGACAAATTTCTACTTGTCATGTTAGCAAATTTAAACTTAATTTCATCTCAAATTAGATTGATGATAAAATTATAAAACACTAGAATTTAAGTGATTTTTTAATTAGGCCTTTAGATGATAATCTTTTTAATTAGCCTCTGTCAAATTGATTATAAACTAAAACTATAGAAATTGTTCTTTAATTTGCTTAGAGCTTTAGAGCTAAATGGGAACACTTTCCTAAATTTTAAAAGGAATGTTTAATATACCGTAATGAAATAAAATGTAGTGTAATTAAATACATTTATAGTATAATATTTATATTAAAAATATATTTAATTATATTATATTACATTTTATTATTATGACTTACTAAGTCTACCATAAGATTCCTGTGCTAAGTAAACCAAGACAAATTAGCTGAACAAATAAGAAGAACGATTGGTGGTTTTGAAATTGTTTATATTAATTGACTCAAAGTTCGGGGAAAGGCAGCTTGAATTTTGGTCAAAAGTTCATATCTGGGAATTTTTTTTTTATTATTTTTTAAGTTTAATATTTTTATTATTTTTAAATATATTTTTAAATTTTAACAATTTTTCTTATTTAAAAAAATATAAAGGGAGTTCTACTTCACCCACCTTTACCATTCATGCAAACGACTCCGTTTGCTTCTGTCTAAATAAGACTCAAATTGAGCCAAAATCAAATATATTAATAGCATTATTGGACCAAAAAAAATTTTAACATCCACATTTAACTTTTGGGTAAAATTTAGGGTCCAAATTGGGTTTTTCCCTCTTAAAGTTCAGTAATTGCTTAATAATTAATTAGGTGAACCTAATTGTTTTCTCTCCTTCTATATATAATTATCCCATTCCAAATCTATTAGAATCAAATTTTTAAAACAAAGATGTTAATTTTTTTTAATTACAAAGTCATACCTTTTATTAGGGGTGTCAAAAATTATCATGACACGCTAACATGATTCGTCAAATACAAAAAAATTTCGTGTTAGGGTTGAGATTCAGCAGGTCCGTGTCGGTGAACGGGTTGACCCGTTTATGACACAGTTTAAACCAGTCGTATAACGAGTTGACCCTCTAACCCGTTACAACCCGTTTAATTTCACGTGTCGTGTTTATAATCTGCATATTTTTTAGTAATATTAAGGGTTAAAATAATCATTTATATTGTATTAGAAAAGACAAATAAAATGAATAAATAAAAATAAAATGACAAAAAAAATAAACAAACCTTATTTAAGCTTATTTGATTATACTTATTTAAATGTTTGAAAAACATATGAAATTTTTAATGAATTTACAATTTTAATTATGATTTGATTTATGAACAATATTACAGTTAATTTCTGTAATAGATATATTATATTTTTCAGATTATAAATGTCATACAAGTTAAATATGTTGTATCAGGTTTATGACTCATATACGACCTAATTTAATAAACGAGTTAACATGTCATGTTCGTATAACCCGTTTAATTTTCGTGTCGTGTTAGGGTGATACGATTAATAAATGGATCGTATTCGTATTAACCCTAATCATGTTACCCAAGTAGATCAATTCGACACGAACACAATCAATCAACACATTTTGACACCCCTACCTTTTATATTTAGAGTGATACATTTTTTATGGTAAAAAAAGTCGATAAAAAAAAATCCCCATAAAAGGAAAAACGAACGATATATCATAGTATCTTGGGATAAAAATAATATTTGCTAGAATAAAATATGAATGGAGAAACACTATAAAATATTCAACTAAACAAAGCCAAGGATTTTAATGATTGGACCGTCCAATCAAATAACACATCTACTAGAAGGAACAGAGAAATGAATTCCAGAAGAAATTTCAAATATCGTGTGGGTAAAGAGAGAAAATTGATACAGACATATTGTTGACAATAGCAGATTCTATGTACTTGTGTTGTGATTTTATTCATATCCACATAAGGCAATTATCGTGTTTAGTTCCTATCTTATCAAAATTATGGAAGTAGACACACCGTGTCTGATAGAAGGAGAAGCCCTTACTCCCTGCAATTTTGAGTTTGATGACAAAGACTGGCTATGGCCTATAGGCTTCAAATTTTCAAATCTTTGATGATGACATTTGATGTAAATGTGAATGGTTTAGCTAGAGATAATTAATTTCTTTGAAATAGGAAAGTGATGGAAAACGTGTATTTCTAAAGAATATCTTAACATTTGTAACTTACCTCATAGTCTTAGTAGGTGATTTTAGAAATACAACCGGACAGAAATTATAGGCGTAAATAGTTAAGGATTTAATACACTCGTCAGTTACTCATCAATATCAAATATCAACTATACTCACCATTTCAAAATATTTATTGTTTAAAATTTTAGAAACTATTAAATTATCACAATTCAAAAGTAAAAAGATTAAAATATTTTTTTTATTTTAATATGGAGAAATAAAAATAATTAATACAAATATTTATTAAGAAATAATAAAAAAGTAAAATTAAAAAAATAATAATAAATATTTTATTGAAATCATAAAACTACGTCGTTTTAGAATTTCAATAAAATATTTATTATTTTAAAATACAAAAAAAATTTAAAACGACAAATATTTTAAAATGAAGAAAACAGAAAAAAAAATATTGTTTTCCTTCATATTTAACCGGTGGCATTGAGAGTAAATGAAAGAAGTTTTCATTTTCCTTTAGAACTATTTTTTTTTTAAAATAAAAAATGTCATTTCTATTTGTAGTTATTATCTCTATATGAACATGTCACATATTGAGTATAAATTTTTTTTTTTAAAAAAAAAATATATGTAAAATATCTGGCATATAAATAAAAATAAAAGTCTTAAGTTATCTCTGATAAAACATCAACGATTACTTTTTTATTTTTTTATATTAAGCATTAGCGTCTATTAGTTCATAAGCGCTTGAAAAGTACATTTATAAATTTAAATGTTTGAAACATTTAAATATCAATTGACCGCATAGCGCAGTGGATTAGCGCGTTTGACTTCGGATCAAAAGGTCGTGGGTTCGACTCCCACTGTGGTCGACTTTTGTAATTATTTTATATCCTTTATGTTATGTTTATGGCCCTTAAAAATTGGTTGGGTTGTTTTGATTGGGCTTTAGGACCCAGCACTTTCGCCTAATCCTTGTTTTATTTTGTTTTTGAGGAAATTACAGATTATATCTAATTTTTTATTTTATTTATTTTTATACCCGCGTTTTGATTTCTTACTTTTTTTACTAATTCTTTTTTTTATACGCTTTTTTTTATTTAATTTATCCACTTTCTACGCCTCTCCACTCTGTCTCTTTGTTTCTCTTTTTGTTTTTCTTCGATTTTTCTTTTATTTTCTCATATATTATTCTTGAAATTTCATAATCAAAGATCATTAAGCCCATTAAAAAATAATGATTCAAATATCTCCGTCTCATGCTTCTTCAAAACTATACCTGATGAAGCTAATTCCAAGCGAATTGAGTCCGTTTAGAATAGTTCATCTTTAGTTGAGTTCGAATTGATCTAGTGCGACCTGTAAGAAGAAACAAGAGTCAAGTGGGCTAGGCGGGGTGCCTAGTGAAGCCACTCCGACGGTCAAGTTAGTTAATAGGCTCAATGTAAGAGACTGAGAATAATATTGGAGTATTGTTTGTGTTTGTGTTAGCAAGAATGCATGTACCTTTCGTTGGTTTAATTTTGAGGTATTTATAGGAGAGAGATTTTTACAAGAGTTGAATATGGATTTCCTTAACCGGTTCGGATATAGATTGGCTTGCTGCATTGCTTTAATCTGCTTCCTGCTTGGATACGAACTAGATGGCTCTTTATTTGACTTTAGTCAATGGGCTTGTAAGTATATTATATTGGGCCGGACCCAACTTACTTTACTACTGATGTGTTATTTTAGGTAACACAATGCTATCGCAAGTATACGAGTCGCTCAAGTAGTAAAGAATGAATAAAGTATCGTCCCACAGAGGACAAGAATCAAGTATTAGCTCAAATGTCAATAATTGTTTAGTGA
>CATKHJ010101440.1:0-13337 GCA_949750685.1 Vernicia montana | reverse complement strand
AACATGACGAAACTATGATTGATCACAAAAATAAAATAATTAGTGACACATTCAATTTTTTGTCATGCTAATTAGCTTTTTGTGACAAAATTTCTAACGTCATAAAAAAATTCGTCATGAAATGTGTGATTTCTTGTAGTGTGTTTTCTCATTTCCTAGTGCCGGTCATGTGCCTTCAAGTTCGGGTCGTGACAAAAATATCGTAAAATTCTATTAAAATGAAAGTATAAAAATGCCATAAAATGAAAGTATAAAAATGCCATAAAATGAAAGTAAAAAAGTGCCATAAAATTTCTTGTAAAGAAAAATGAAAGTAAAAAATAAATTATTTGTAATAATTGAATATATATAAAAATTAAAAAAGAACCTTAAAAAGGAAGCTGCCACAAAAAATAATGTAAAAAAAAATAAATTAATATCCAAAATTCTAAAGAAATAATAATAATAATAATAATAATAATAATAATAAATGAAAATGAAAATGAAAATAAATTAAGAGTAATAATAGAATAAAAATAAAAATATAAAAAAAAACCATAAAAAGCAAATATGCTAATAAAAAAAAGCATGTAAAAAAACTCAAGTTAATTAATATCCAAAATTAACTAAAAAATTAAGTTTGACTTTTAAAATAAAAAAATCAAATACTAAGAATATAAATAATCGAAAAAATAAAAAATTAAGTTTGACTCTTAAAATAAAAGAATCAAAATATATATATATATATATATATATATAGACTTTTATGATTGGTGTACAGTATGTAAGAGTATTTTTATATCAATAATATGAAATTTGTTATATGAACAGATGTCGAAACGTGTATTCAACGATGATAGTACATCTGATCGACCTCGTGGTCATGGTCTGCGACCTCCGGCATCGAGCCATCCAGGCTTGCTACCTCCAGCACCGAGCCATCCAGGCTTGCTACCTCCAGCACCGAGCCATCCATGTCTGCGACCACCAGCACCGAGCCATCCAAGCTTCTTACCTCCAGCACCACTTTCTTTGCATTCGATACCTCCCTCCACGTCTATTCCTTCTACTTCTGTAGCTCTTTCTACTTCTGCAACTTTTTCTACTTCTGCACCTTCATCATCCCGAGTTGCTGCTATACATGATGCTGATAATGAGCCATATATTGTTCCTCCTCCTGAGTTAAGACCCACTATCACTGTGCTTCGTGGGAGGTATGTTTATATTATTATTCATATTTGCTAACCATATATAGTATATAATTTTATTAGTTTTCAAATTTATTTGTAACTAACATTTAATTTTTTTGCAGTTTGCATCCGTCTAAAAAATGTTCCCGCACATGCACGCAAATATTTAAAGAAAAAATTGATACAGGGGGATACACGTGGAAGAGGGTATCTACAAGAATAAAAGAATTCTATTGGGATGAGTTCAAGGTATGTAAAAATTTAAAATTTCTATAAATAAGTACTAAATTAATTATAATTTAATTACCTAACTACTCATTTTATATTATTTAAATTGTTAAAGAAACAATATTAGTGGAATCGGGCGATCGACGCCTTAGTTGAGACAGCCTTCTATAAGAAGGCTGCACTATGGTACAAAGACTTGCTTCACGATGTGAAACACATGGAGAAGAAGACTTGGATGCTCGATGAGACATGGGAGAGATGGCATGAGCATTGGGCTACTCCTGGGTTCCAGAAACTATTTCAGCAGATAGAGAAAGGCGGTCAAGAATCCAGTCCGTCTAAGCACACTGGATGGTCTATATCCCATGAGGAGTAGCCAGACAATTGGTAATTATTTTCATTCAATTCTTAATAGGCTCGGCAATTGGGACATGAGCCTTTGCCCGTTGAGATCTTTGTTCGCACACACACAAAAAAGAATGACGGATAAACATTTGTTGATACCAAATGATCACATAACATATCTTAGTTAGATTGTTTTTTATTTTTTATACCGAAGAAATTTTACTTTTAAATTTTTTACTATTTCTTTTATATTAGGACATTATATTTTGTTATGTTAATATAATATTATGACATTATTTTTGTATATTTATTATTTACATTAATATAAATTAATATATTTACTTTTATATTGTGACTTTCTAAATCTAAATATAATTGCAATTAAATTAAATTATAAATTAAAAAAAATTCATATTCAACCATTATTGACGGATTACTGACGTAAATGTATTTATTTATTTTAATTATTTCCCGATAGATTTGTATTAATTTAATAATTTTTTATTAATTCCCGACGGATTACTAACGAAAATTATTCATTATATTATTTTATTTAAATATGTACCGACATAATTTATTTATTATTTTTTTTTATTAATTACTGACGGATTAGACCGTCGGTAATTTTACCGACAACCTCATAAAGTATTACCGATGGAATATTCGTCAGTAAATTATTGACAAATGGGTAATTCCATTGGTAATATATTATCGACCATGATTTTTCCGACATTTACGTTCCGTCGGTAAAATTGGTTACCAATGGAAAAAATATGATTATTGACGGTATATTTCGTCGGTAATCAGTATTTTTCCAATAGTGATATATGATAATAATAAATTTAATAAACAATGTAATTTTAAAAAAATACTATTACAATAAATAAACAATAAAATAAGCAACAATGATACTTTCCATTCTCAATCTTGATCATCTTCCGCCCTGTGGAAGAAGTGCTCTCAGCCTATGACGGAATCGTAGAGGCAAGTGAAGGATCCTCTGTACGATCAGAAGAATCGACGGTTGGTAGAGGTGGCACGGGTGGTCATCGATCCTGATGGAGCACCGATGGGATGCGGTATTGGCGCTAAAGTTGAAGATGTAGATGGCAACTGAAAAGTAGGTGATGGAGCACCAATGGCAGGCTATACTGGTGCTGAATGTGGTGATGGTAACTCTGATGCCAATGAGAGAGCACCTGTGGGATTCTGGACTGGCGCTGAAGTTGAAGGCATAAAGGTGGAACAACCTCTAGCATTACCTCGTCCCGGTCGTGCTCTCATCCTGAAAAAAGTTGAAAAGATGACAAATGAAATTGAAAAATGTCAGTATATTTCAATTTAAGCTATGAACACAAAATAATGTAAGGCAAATAAAGGAATTTAATAAAAATTTACGCATTTAATTTATTAATTTCATATGATGACGTATTAGATTGCGTTTCTAGTTCTGGTTCGTCATCAGAAACTTGATCATCCTCTTCAATTTCTATTACATCACCTGCAAGATCATTCAAGGATGTTATCACTGTGTCTTCATCTCCATTAGCGATGGCATGGATTTCGATTTCGTCCTCTTGGAATGGCGAGGATTCACGTGCAACTGAAGTATTAGAAGAGTTTTTCGATAAATCAACGATACCTCTTGGTCTGATTTTGGTAACGACGTACCAATCCTGCTTGTCACGCCGCAAACTGGGGTACTGTAATAATACACTTGAGTAGCTTGTGAGGCAAGGACAAAATGTTCATATTTATTAAATCTCTGTCTACAGTTGACTTCTACTAATTTGTACTCCGCATGAACCTTCGTCCCAACGTTTGGTGTCAGATCAAACCATTTACACTTGAAAAGTATTATGCGTTTGATAGGCCAATTAGGATATTCCACCTGCACAACCTTAATCAGCCTATCGTAATAATCATTTCCGCAATCACCATAGTTTGATCCTTTAATGCACACTCCGTTCATAGACCTTCTTACAGAACTAACACCTTTAATTTGGAACTTATACCCATTCACAACATATCCCGGGTATGTTGTGACAAGTGTCAATGGGCCTTTGGCAAGGTTTTTTATGAAATCATTATCGACATTATTATTTTCATGTGCCTGTAAGGTAACTGAAAGCTTGATCAGAAGGGTTCATTATAACTTATATTGCAATTTGACTACTTAAGCGAAAGACTCACATATTTGTTGAACCATTCAGCGAATTCAGTTTCAAGTTTCCTATCCACTTCCTCATTAGAAATGTTGGGTGAACTTTGACTTAATATGTTAGTGTAAATCCTACATATTAAGATTGATAAATATAATAGACAATTATATAGGCATAATGAACATCAAGTTTTCATGTCTTATCTAATGAAGGGTTCCACTTCAACACAGTTAAGCAAAATATAATTCTGAGCAACCTTGTATTCATCCCTAAACATGAATCTCATTTTCGATTGTCCAAAAGCTTAACCCGGATATTTGAAAATGGATAGGTATCTTTCATCTTCATGTTTTTCATTTAACCCACCATCATTATGATGTGGAACGTTTCGATTCCTCATTTGTACATGGTCTTCAAAGTAGTGAGAATAAAATGTTGAGGCTTCTCCAACCACATAAGCATTGCTTATTGATCCTTCAACGCGAATCTTATTCCTCACATTGTTTTTCAACTTTTTAAGATACCTAATACAATTCACAACATTCAATTTCAATGATTGATATCTTTCAAACTTTTAAAATATATCTATGTAAAAAGTTACCTCTCGAATGGATACATCCATCCGTATTGAATTGGTCCGGCTATCCTTGTTTCATATGGTAAGTGGACCGGGAGATGTTTCATTGAATAAAAAAAAAAACTTGGTGGGAAAATACGCTCCAGTTTACAGAGAATTATTAGAATCTCTTCCTCAAGTCGGGCCATATCTTCATTTCTTATAACTGTTGCGGTTATATCTTTGAAAAACAAACTTAGTTCTATGAGTACTTTTCACATATGTTGAGGCAGTAGTTCACGGAATGCAATCGGTACTAACCTCTGCATAAACACGTGGTGGTCATGACTCTTCATACCAAACAACTTTAGCTTTTGTATGTCAACACATTTGCCCATGTTTGATGCATATATGTCTGGAAATTTCAGATTTTTCACCCACTCACACAACACTGAATTTGACTATTTGTCAAGAGTGTAGCATGCTTTCAGATATTTACCTACGACATTTGACCTTTCAAGCTCCGGGAGCCGACAATATTCATTCAACTCTTGTTTGGATTTCGTTATGTCTTTTGTCTTCCAACTATATTCGTCATCTTATTGAACATATTTTCGAAAAAAATCTTCTCAATGTGCATCACATCAAGGTTGTGCCTAATTAGATTAGTACTTTAGTAAGGCAAATCCCAAAATATGATATGTTTCTTCCAACTATAAATTTTACTAATCGAAGCATTGATTTTTGTTGCACCTTCTTAAGTCCCAAATGGTCTATGATGTTCAGTAATTTCGTTTTAGACCTTATTGGAGGTGCATCCTTTGTCACTACCCGATTCTTATGGAATCCGTATATGTTCCTCTTAAAAGGATGATCTTGTGGCAATAACTTTCTATGATTATCAAACTAGGATTGCTTACCACTTTTCGACAATGTAAATACGTCTGAGTCATCCATACAGTAAGGACATGCTAATTGTTCAATAGTGCTCCAACCAGGCAGCATTGAAAAAGTCGAAAAGTCACTGATTGTCCACATTAGTGCCGCTCGCATTTGAAAATTTTGCTTTTGGGATATGTCATATGCCTGAACCCCTACCTACTACAACATCTTCGACTATGATATCAGCGGTTACAAGAAAACATCTAACTTCTCTTTAGGGTTCCTAGGACTTGGTATCAATACTGTCAGAAACATTGAAGCCTTCTTTATGTACATCCAAGGAGGAAGATTATAGACGGTTAGAATGACTGGCCATGATGAGTATTGCTGGCTTGATTGACCGAAAGGTTGAAAACCATCAGTTCATAGCCCAAGTCTAGCATTTCTAATTTATGATAAAAAAAATCTAGATGCAAGTCATTGAAATACTTCCAAGCAATAAAATTAGATGGCTGACGTATGACACCATCTTCAACCTCGTGCTCTGCATGCCACCGCATGTCATTAGCTGACGCATTCGATGCATACAATCTAAGCAATCACGATGTCAAAGGAAAATACAACATTGTTTTAACTGGTATAAGGGTCTTCCTACTCGTATTACATACCATCACGTTCTCGTGATCGCATGTAGCATTGAGCACCACATACCTTACAACAGGTCAATTTTGAATCTTTATTCCAGTATATCATGCAACAATTAGTACAGCCGTCAATCTTTTCAACCGGTAGGCTGAGCCCTCGCACCATCCTCTTGGTCATATTAAAGTTATCAGGGACAAATTTATCGTATGGCACGACCTTTTTAATTTTTGTGGTGACTGCATCAAATGCCCTTTCAGATAAGTGGTGTTCAAACTTGACATTCAACAATCGAACTATGAGAGAAAGTTGTGAATACTTCTTACAACCAAGCCATAATTCTTGATTCGTAGCATTGAGCATATCATAAAACTTATGCGCCTCCGGATTCGATGGTTCTTCCATTACATCCATATACGAAATGAAATTAGGCCCAGACACATCCATCACCATAGCCTCATATGCATTTTCATATCCGGTTGAAAAATCTTCATCAACCCCAAAATTGTGATTGGGCTCTCCGAAAAACTCCATCTCCCCGTGCCTTGTCCATATATCATAACCCGACACAAATTCATTTCTCAAGAGATGGTATTTGACCATGTCAATTCCTAGTATGCTTTGTTGTCACACTTTCTAAGAGTATATAGACACTTAATCTTTTGTCCATCCATGCACTCTGGATGACTACAAGCAAAATCAATAAATTCTTCCAACCCTCGTGCAAAATTAGGGTTAAAAAACCTTCTTTAAGTCCAACATACATCCATGATCGATCGGTATTCATTTTTTATGACTTATGTTTTAATGGAGAATTATAGTGGTTTACTAATATTAGATTGCGGGTTTCAAACAATACTATAGTCCAAGGAAAAAATCCGGCAAAATTTCCCCTAAAACTGGACTAAAACTCCCTGAAGAGGAAAAACTAACACAATTATTCAATAATTTACATGCTTATTAATCTATAAATTACACATTTTACATGAATTCAAAATTAGTACTAAAATTCTAAATTTGATTTGAAACCTAAAAAAATACAATGACAGAAAAAAAAAATTAAATGATATAATTTCATATGAATTTTTTTTATCGTAATGAGTTATTTTATACATGACAAAAACTTTTCTAAATAATTCTTAAATTTAATTATTATTATTATTATTATTATTATTATTATGGGTAGCCTTATAATTTTTTTAATTTGATACTTATAATTTTATTTTTTTCATATTTGCCCTGTAATTTTTTTTTTACCCCTCTAAGCCTAATAACTTTATTATTATTTCATATAAATAAATATTAAATTTACATTTTTTAATTAAGTCTAATTGTTTTTAAGAATATTTTGATAATCAATAATTTTTTTTCTATAATCCTACAAACATATTATAAAACCCTAAACATTACAATAAACTAACACAATACTTAGTTCTTAAAACCCTAAATAGAAACACAGATTATCAAAAACTTAATCATAAAACCCTAAACAGATTAAAAAATACAAATACAAATAGTTGAACAAATTAAAACTCATCAAAATTTCTAACAATACAGATTAAAAACCTAAAATTTACTAACAAAATCCATCAATTGAACAAATTAAAACCCATCAAAATTTATAACAACACAGATTAACAACTTAACATTTCTAACAACAAAATCTAATCAGTTTACAACAATTAATTTCTAACAAAACCCATAAAAATTTTCTAACAAAAATCACAGAGTAACAAATATATATAAAAAAAAAAACTTACTTGACAAATTGATGAACGGTGAGCGGTGATGAACAGAGAGAACAGTGAACGACATAACCAAAATACCCAGAAAGAGAGAGAGAGAACGATAGCTGATGAATAGAGAGAGAGAGAGAGAGAAATAAAGAAAAGAAAAAAAAAAACAAAACACATACCTAATGAACGACGACGACAAAAATCGATGAACGGTATAGGAGGATTCAATCATCGGCGCAAATGGAAGAGAGGGGAATCAGTAAGTGAGAGAAAGGGGATGGCAATAAATACTTAGGGATTTAGGGCTTCTGTTGCAGAAATGGGAAAGAAGACAGTTTGAGTTTGATTATATTTAGGCCCATAGCGATGCCGTAGAGACGAATAACTGCGTCATCAGAACCGAAACGACATAATCCTTGTCGTTTAACTTATTAAAGGGTTGTGACGCTAGGACGTGTCACTAAAACTGAAATGGCACTAATCTTGCCGTTTCACTTAAAAATGCTTAGCGACGTAGACTCATCGTCGCAAAGTCTTCAAGTATCGCTGTACTTAATTCGGCGTTGCTAATTATGTTGCAAGTGACTAGCCCAAAATTGGCCGGTAGTTCACGCTACAATTAGCAACTCATCTCCACAACATCGTTGAATAGCGACGCAATTGGTGTCGCTAATGGGACGTTATATTTACCGTCACATTTTGGCGACACATTTAGCGATGCATCTATGGCATCGCTAGTGTTAGCATCGCAAAGGCGTCTCAAAATTCAAAGTTTTAAGCTCGTCTCTATTTTGTAGTTGTGGCATCGATAGATTTATCGCTATTTAACTATTTTTTAATATTGATTAGGTTGAGAATCTAAGTCTCATTTGTTAAAAAAAGTTACATACAATTATATATATATAATTATATATGTTTATATATGTTGCATAATTATATGTTTGTATATTTTAAATTGTATTTATACAATTTATAAACAATGCTCACATTTACACTTCAAAAAATAATTAAAAAAAATTAGGATGGAGCAAATACTTAGCTCACTCCACGTACATAATTAATGTGAATGTATTGACCTGTATATAAGTATAGAAAAATTTTTAGGTGAAAGTAATCCACTACATCATATTTTATAGATTGTCCAATCAAATCAATAAAGCATCCACAAAGTCTTATTATATTTTGATGGTCGGCTCTCCCTAAAAAAGGAAAGGGGGATGGAGCACTTGCTTAGGTCAATCCACGTACTCACATATATAATTAATGTGAATGTATATATATATATATATATATATATATATATTTGTGTATGAAAGTACTGGCGAAGCTGCTACAAAGTTTTATCATATTTTTATTTCCTCAGATAATCGACTGGCATGATTTTAGCCGACTCCTCATTGTTGTCATGGGTTAAGTATATATTATGCCATTTTACTAATATTAATTATTAAGATAAAATGCACAGTATTGGTTTTTCTACACCAATAAAAAATGGGGGAGAAACTGAAAGTATAGGATAATAAAAAAGATAAAAAATTACAATTTGCACCAGTTGTCATTAATAATAATAAGAATAATAATAATATATACAGCAAGTGGTTTGAAAGTCAATATATCTTCCCTACAGTTGCTTCCAAAAATTGTTATATAAAAATGAAAGATTGTTTGATAATTTAATTTAATATTTTTAGTATTTATAAATTTTAAAATGATTTGATAATATAAAAAGATTTTAATTTAAAATTTTTAATTCAATAAAAAATTACTTAAAATGATAAATTAAAATATTTAATTTGAAATTTTACTGAACAGGCTTATTCATTGAATTTTTAAAATTTTTTATTAAAATAACTTTTATTTCCTATAATAAAGAACACGATTTTTGGCTCCAGTTCGTTGCTTATTAGTATGCTTACAAAAATACTTCAATTGTTGAAGGGTACAACAACCCAACATCTGACCCAGAAGCCAAAAAAAAAAGGCCAATTAATCGATTTCTTCTTGTCATAAATCAATGGCTTTACACTATTTTCCTGTTCACAATATTTGCAACTAAGCAAAATAGGAAACATCCAAATATTAGGTGCTCTATTAATAATTAAAATTTAAATATTAATATTACATGGTTAATTATATCTAATAAAAAAAATTAATAATTTTTCAGTAATAATAATGATCAAACAGATTGATTATATTTAACGTTTAAAAATTTTAGTATTTATTATATTCAACGCTTAAAATTCAATACTTAATTTTTAATTTTATCAAACATCATCTTAGTAATTATTATAAGAAGAATTTGTGTGAATCTTTGTCTATATAATTATAAAATTTTAAAAATATTTTTAAGAAAAAAATTAAAAATAAAATTTTAAAAAATTAAAAATTCTAAATATCAAAATTTGCAAACTCTTGCAAAATTTTTATAGGTATTATGAAACCAAACAAATTCATAAATCTCATAAAATTTTAAATTTTTATAAGATTTTATATCATAAAAAATTAGAGATTCTAGAGGTTTATGGATCCATAAATTAGAGATTTATAAGATTTATGAATTTGTTTGAAAATGTGACTTGATCTATTGGAATTTCTCATGATTGTATTTATTTATTTATTATTATTATTATTATTATTTTGGCTCCTTGTTCTTTTCGTCGTTGTACTTTTCTCTCTCTGTACTTCTTTCTATGTGATCTATTATGAAAGTGGAATCGTGTGCTCAAACGTGTTTTAGACTTTCAATGGAATTGGAGAGGCATACGAGAGCAAGGAGAGAAAAACAATTTTTTTTTTTTTCACCAAAGGAGAGAAAAACAATTGACTCAGGGTTCATGTGTATTTTTGGAGTGAAAGATTAATTTTATGATTTTATTAGACTTTTTTAGTGGACTAGCCAAAAAAAAAAAAAAAAAAAAGCTTAAAATATAATGGAAGCACTATTTCATTGGATGGAATCAAATTGCAGGAATTATTAAGTTAACTTTTCAAAATATAGATCTAACTATATTTCATCACACATATAAGCACTAAATAATAATTTATCTTATTTAAATTTAAAAAATATACTATTTTTTAAAAAATGATCAATAATAAAAATAATTTTTCAAATTAATTTTTATATAACTATAACAATAATAAATTATATAACAATAATAAATTATTGTTAAAATATTATAAATAATATTTGTAAAAAAAATTACAATATTAATGTTTAAAAGAAAAAATAATTATATAATAAAATAATTAATTATAATTTTTTAATTACTAATTTCATTATTCTTGCGATTTATATCACATGTTAAAAATAAAAATAACTTAAATACATAATAATATATTAAAAATAAATTATACGAGTAAGCTAAGCAAGTGCTCCATCCTTTTTTTCTTCCATTTTCTAGCTAACTCTAAAAATTAGGAAGAAGAAATAAAAATATAATAAAGACTTTGTAGTATATATATATCAAGGTCAATACATTAATATTAATTTTGTATGTGTGAAGTGAGCTAAGTATATGCTTCATCCTAAATTTTTATTCAAACTATTTTAGGGAGTGTAAATGTGAGTAGGGTGAAAAAAATCGAACTAAAATCAAAAAATTAAATCGAACTGATTAGTTTGATTTAATTCAATTTAATTTTTATCTAAAAAATTCAGTTAAAACCAAACCTATTGAATTATATATATATATATATATATCCTCTCTCTCAAAACCTCAACGTAGCCGCCTCTCTCCTTCTTTAATTTTCTTTAATCTTGTTTATTTAATGTAATTGAGCCTATGGTTGTAAATGAGTCAAGTCATTCGAGCTAACTTTGAACTTTATTTTAAGACCCGATTAATAAATAAGCCGAATTTGAGCAAAGTAAAACTCAATTCGATTATACTCGGGAACAGCTCGATAATAAACTCATGAACAAACTCGATTAATAAGCTAGTAAATAGCTCAATAATAAGTTCGTGAACAACTTAATTATTATTATTATTATTATTATTATTAACTTAATAATTTTGACACTCCAAAAAATATATTTTAATACTCCTATAAATTTTTTAATAATTTAATTTGACTAAAATAAATATATTTTTGTTTAATATAATCTAATATTTTCTTATTATATAATCTAATATTTTAATCTTTAAAAATATATTTTTTATTAATTAATATCTTTGTAATACATGTAATACTCAATTTTATAATTAATTTTTTTTATTAATTATATGTTTTTCTTTTATGTTAGTTTTAAGTATTTTTGTTATAGTTATTTTATTAGAAATAAATATTTAGAAAGTTGATTATTTTAATAAATAATAAATAAATTTCAAAACGAATTGAATTCAAATTTAGCTAAATTATAATTCATTAACGAGCCGAATTCGAGCTTGAGTTTAAACGAGTCAAATTTGAACATAATTTTTAAATTCGATCCAAAACTTGAGTTCGAACTCTAGCTTGAAAAAAAAATATTGAGCCGAACCTAAACATGTTAAAATTCGGCTCGATTATAATCCTAATTTAGCCTAATTAGAAATGTCCATAACCATCTACAAACTTTGAGTTTCTAGAAATTCAACCTCCTACATCGGTAGTGTAAAGTGTGTGTGGGGGGATATAAGGGTTAGCGTACCTTTTCAAAATTACCATGATTTTGAGGTGTGTACGTGTTCCTTATCTGTTCCTGTGTGTATGTGTTTGTGTGTAAATATATTTCAAAAAAAAAATTATTTCTTTCTTTATTACTCCATCCATTCATTTTTACTTCTCACCCCTTCAATTTTCTTGGAGTTCTTCTCTCCAATTTAGGTGCACTTCTCACTATTTTTTTTGCACTTTTTTTTCTTTTTTTTTTAAATGCCGAAACCTCACAAACTCCTCAAGACCCATGAGGCTTAGATACCACATGTTCTTTTTATACATGTGGATTTTTTATTAACTTTATTCATAAGCAGCAACACCTTATATACATCAACAATTGAAAATTTATTTTTATTTTTTAAATAAATTTTATATTTTATTTGAAAATTTTAGGAAATTTTTGAGAGTTCTTTTTATTATTGGACTATGTTACAAATTTCATATTAATATGAATACAAACATATCATCTATGTGTGGACTAGAGAATTCCTATACACAAAATATTACAAATTAATCATACAAGTATTTTCCACCGTTATTTTATTTTTAATAAAATAAATTATTTTATTTTATTTTACGAAAAAAAATAATTTTTTTTACGAAAAATCACAATTTTCTTATATTTTTCGTAAATTAAATTATTTTTTTGTAATTTTTCTTAATTGCGAAAAAAATTACAAAATTATCATATATATTATTATCATTATAATCAAGACATCCACTCGCTCAAAAATCATAATTATCATGGAGCAGCAAATCCAAATCCCCTCATTCTCAGTCCTTATAGGCTTTTTCATTTTTGTTTTGATGGTGTTAAAATTTTGGAAGAAACCCAAAACCAATAATCCTCCACCAGGACCTTGGAAGTTACCTTTGATAGGTAACATTCATAAATTGGCTGGCGATGATCAACCTCATCGCCGGCTTAGAGATTTGGCAAAAAATTATGGAGCCGTAATGGGTTTTCAGCTTGGGCAGG